>MZNV01000072.1:0-61788 GCA_002081555.1 Protostelium mycophagum | reverse complement strand
CAAACTGATATTGAATCTAAAGTAGACTTGTTTTCAGTTGGATGATCCTTTTATTGATGGAGAACAGTGGAAAAATTTTATTTGAGCACAAGTTGCATGATCCTGCAACACGCCACCGGCTCTTAATGGTACTCTAACCACCACCACATTCAATGGGACCTCCGCACCCACTTCACCCAACCGGAATCAAACCACGTCCCGGAATTCAACAACACCCAAGCAACAAAATCCTTCAGTGCCTCTTCTAATCCGGTCAGTTCTACATCTGCATTCACACACAAGAAATAAAGAAAGCACACCATCAAATTGACACTTTTGTTGCATATTTCACTTCATTATTAGAACCAAACACACAGTCGTACGATGATTCCACCTGTCAAGTCTGCAGATGGCCCACTAAGTGCGATCTTGTGCCCAAATTTCACATTGTAAAATGAATAATGACTTGTTTGGTGTTGTAGTGAGCCAAATTTCGTCAGCAAAATGTGGGTGTTTTTGGATTTAGAACACACTTGCAAATTTGAACCCTCTCCAAACAAATTTTTTCTGTACATCAAAATGTCTACAAGTGAGTCAGATAAGAAGATATGAGGAAGTGATTAAGATGGGGGGAAACACCACTCTCTACTCTCTACAACAACCAAGAGTTAAAATGGATCTACGAGTTACATGGTACCTTTATACCACGCACGGGTGATGCTGATGAGATCGTGGGAACCAGAGACACCAGCCACCCGCTTTTCACCCGCAAAAAGAACATGATTCTAGGTCAACATATTTTATTTTGAGGTGCTTCCACTGAGGCTGAACCCCAGCTCAGCGCCATCCCTCCAAACTTTACCAGTGTTCTCAACACCCACTTCGGCCGCTTGTAAAATGGATTTGGCACCTGTACATGTCAGATGTACATTGTCGACAATCTGGTTCACCTTGTTCTGCTGAACGATAACCGGTATTGTTGTTGAGGTCTGTTGCACAAAATCCGGGACAGACGAGATTCACAGCGATCCCTTCCAATAAATTAATTTTTTGACAAAAAATTTTTATTGCAAAATGGAAAAATACCTTTTGGTTTCAGTTGCTCGGCAAGAAGTTGTCCGTATCTGTTCAAAAATAGTTTAGAGACTCCATAATGTCCGTAAGATTTGCTTGCGTCTGGCCAGTCCTCTGCCCCTTTTCCTGATCTATTTTCAGAATTTTTATTTTTCGCGACATGTGCCTCAGATGGCACGTGGCAGACTCACCTTCCTCTAAAGATTTCAGGTAACGAAGTGCCAGAGCGTCTGTCGTTTCAAAGTTACTATCTTTGGCTTCTAACTCTTCTGCTGTTTTGTTGGGAAGATGATATCTGGCAATGCTGCCCAAACCGCTACTAACTTCTACAATTTTGGAACCAGTGGTGGACTCTAAGAGAGGAAGAAAGGCGGCGTCCATATTCTGGAGGAATGTTTAGTTGGAAATCAGGTGGTTCGATCACCTTCACTGCGTAGTAGTTGACATCAAAAGTGGTCTGTGCGCTCGGGACGGCGACACCGGCATTATTGATTAGGACATCCAAACGTCCATACTGCTTTCTAACATGCTCTGCGGCCTTTTTAATCGAATCTTTTGATGTCACCTCCAGCTCCAGTATCTAAACACTTTAAATGCTGATTCATGTTGCTCTAATTTACCTCCACGGAATTTCCGTTGGCATTCAAGTCACCGAGTTCTTTAAGAAGATCTTCCCCGAATGCCTTGTTTCGGGCCCCAGCTAATATAGTTGTATTCTTTGCTTGTTGATGCAACAGCTTGACGGAGGCTCGGCCGAGTCCCCTAGTCGCTCCAGTGATGAGAAAGACGCGAGGGGTGGTCATGTTTGATGGTTTCTGTTTGTGAAAGATGAAAGACCATCTTTGATATCGCCGATTTCGGAGTTGTCGGGTGAATCGATTTACGTATTATCCGACAATTCCGAGTCAACGAAAGTCAAACCTGGACATGTCCGCAGCAGTCATGTAACAAACTCCATTTATGTATATCATCGTCCTTTTATCAAATACAAGAGAATTCAACCCAATAATTGTTGTACAACTTATGTCCATCAATTTATTTCCATGAAAAAATTTCCGGAACCATTCCTGATCCTGGCATTGCCTGTGTGGGATTGTTCTTGGCAGGGAGAGGTGGTGGGTTAAGCCCGTTGTTGTACATAAGAGGTGAGTTGTACACAGCAGGGGATGCGTTGTAGACCGTTGGAGAATTGTATATTGTTGGAGAATAAACTTCAAATCCTCTCTCACTTCGTTCGTCTCCCATCTACATGAAATTCCGAGGAGATTTCATCGACTTACCTGTCATCTTCCCAGTTCCGAGTTCTCCCACCGCTTTGGCTTGGGGACCACTATTGGCTCCAATACTTCATAGTCCATTTGTTGCGTTCATCGCCTTGTTGATGCCCCTAATAGCTCCTGACTTGGCCGTTCTCCATCCTCCTTTGCCGGAGACGCCTTTTCGCTTCTTTGGCTTCGTGCACCTTTTTCATCATCAGGTACATGTGCATTCTCTTAAGACATCACCTCGCCTTCCCAGTGTCTTTGAGAAGCGAGGAGGAGGGACTACCCCACCTGGTAATTGAGGTTGTGGAAAAGGCACGAGGTAAGCGATGAGCACAGACGGATCTCTGACATAATGTGACGGGTTGACGCTGGGATGGTCTTCTCCGATTAATAAAATTGTATGATTTTATTTATGGTGTCTTTTTTCCGGTGTTTGGTTGTGGAGTCCTTATCAGGTAGAACTCGTTTTCGGAAAGTGGAGGGTGCCTGAGAATGTCATCTCGACGCCTCTGTATAATGCTTCCGAGCAATTTCGATGAGTGCGTTTTGGACCATTTTTTCTGAAGCAACCAAAGAACCATTTTGCAGTGAATTTTATTTTTACAGCCACAGCATTGAACCAGTACAATCTCTCCCGCCCAGTCCTTGTGTCTATTTTGGACTATTGTCGCCAAAACCATCGACATATCCCGGTTTCGCGGTTGAGAATCTTTCGGGTTTCAAAATTGAAAAATGATTTTTCCCGCGCTGAAGGATTTTTGAAAATCACAACAATCTCGCAAAGATCAGACCATCATTCGCCGCTCAGAGAGAACAGTGACAAAAGATGAGCCGGTGACCTCTGATTTCGTCTGATCTCTTGTATTTGAGATCGGTTTGATGATTTTGCATTCGGTGGAAAAACAGATTTGTTTAATTATTCTTGAAGATGTGACTCGCTCACATGCAAGCACAAAAGAATAGTTCGACAATATCTTAACCCAGGATGGTGATCATCTGGTGAGGTCTGAAGACCATTTACAACGAGCCAAGACCTCATGTCCAGGCTGTTACCGTGACGCCGACGTAAAATAACGGTTACTGCCGTGAACTTGAATATTCCAGGAGCTTGAAATCAGAACTTTCACAACACCACAACACACACCACAACACTACTATCATGATCAACGACGTCCTTGCCTCTTCGATCGAGATGAAGCGCGCAGAGACAGAGAAGAAGGTAGGCTCCTTTCAATTTTTAAAACAACTCCAACCTGTTTCCATCCATGATCACACTCATACAAACTGGATCATGGCCTTCCAACCTTCATTGACTTGACTACAGTACTTTTTCAAGGAAAAGAAACCCGCAGAGACCATCTCTCAGTTCTGGAGTCGCGCCACCAAAGAGGCCGAAGAAGCCGGCGCTCCTCTAGCTCAGAAGAACCCAAAGAAGTACCGCACCGCTCGCAGAGGATACACCAAATGTGAGCTAGCAAAGCCAAAGACATTCTGAATTTATTACAGTCCCTCTCACTGAGGATGGAGCACCAAAATTGGACGGCCAGAAGTCAAACCACAACGAGAAGGCCTCTCAAAAGTGAAACTATATTTCTGGGTGAAAATCTGCTGATTTTTTTAGACAACCTGCGAGAGTCCAAGAGCAGAAAGAGAATACGGCCAATTCGGAGGATCTCAAGAGAGATACCTGCTACCGCAAGAAATCCAGGGCCGTGAGATTCCAGAACACCAGCTTGGCCAACAAAGCTTCGGTCTCCGACGCTGTAGAGGCGGTAGAGAAGCTCAATCTCAGACCAATGAAAGAGTTCGCAATCGTAAACCCCATGTTGAAGGCGAGGCTGGCACACAACACGCCCAGACCGGCGGGGAGAATTCCCTCCCAGGAACCCAAAAACCCCATGACTTCACACCCCAGGGCCGCTGCTCAAGAACCAAACACAACAGCTGTCAGAAATTTCCCCCACTGCGAGATATCCCCGTCATCACCTGTCAAGAAGAGAGAAATTCCCATAGTCGTGGACCAGGAAGAGGCTTACGTAGAATTCCACGCGGCTGCCCAAGAGAAAGAGGCTGAGGGGGCGAGAGAAAATGGTCGTGAGATATCTGTACAAGAGAGAGAGACCTTCAAGTGGATTGAGCAGACTCTCTGCAATACCAAACCAGACGATTCAGAAAAGGTCACCCCCACTCACGAGGCACCCCACTCCGGCGGTCTCGTAAGTTTGTTCAAGACAAGACAATAATATTAATATTGAAAGGAAACCACGACTACAGAGTACCACTTGATCACCCAAACCAATTCGGATCTTGAAGAGACTATTTTACCCATTACTCCCCCTCCCTCTCTCGAAGTCACAATGCTGGAAAATGTCAGTTCTCCCCGCAAGGAAGAAATTTCCGAAAAATACCCCGATTCTTGCCGCTTTGGTGGGCCTTCTGGTCAGAGAGATGGGACTCCTGTGAGAGCAGTTGAAGGTAAGTCATTGGTAAATCCTGTCACACTCACCTCGTTGTAGACTACCGCTTCGGCTGTATGCTAGCACCGGTCCTCCCCAAGGTAAAAATTCTGTAAACCCACGTCACCAAATTACAGATATTTCAGAACTCAATTGGAGTATCTCACATGTACCATTGGGGATATATCCTTTTCAAGAAGACTGACCCCTGCCCTGCTGTACAGGCCCTCAGAAATAATCTGGAATTCCTCCAGCTCTGCTCGATTTTCGGTGACAAGTACACCAAGATGGTGAGCTTCTATATGGATCTGATAAATCTGAGATCGTTTCAGATCAATGGAGAATCCGATATATTCGCTCAGCTGGTGACATTGTCAGTGGAAGGAACGTACTGCTGTGCAGAGACCTTTTTTGGCCCCATTCCCATCTCAATCAAAGACTTTGGCAATCATGTACAACTTTATTTTCAACAGAAAATATTCTAAAAGATTCCCCAGCCTGCCTCTCATTACCCTCTATTGGAGAAGTTGCTGCACTTGGAAATATTGAGCACGGCACTCACTTACAAATTCCCTTTGGCAGGCCCCGGATTTGGTCTCTTATTCTCCGTTGGAACTCGCCTCGACGGATGGCACCATGCTGTAATGTGGGTAATCAAAAGATATGGTGAGTTATGACGTCATCACGATATACAAGAGTTTTGACAGATATTTTTTGTACCTTTCTGATGAAGACACAGGAGACATTAATTTATTTTTGATTGCAAAAAAGGTGAAAAAATGTTCAGTAATTTTTTGAAGAATTTTGTTGAAGTATTTTTATCCAAAAAAGTCCAGGTCGAAAATTGAAAAAAATTATTTCCAATGAAAAAAATGATGGTGAAGCTGGGAACTTTGTGATTATTCCTGGTTGTAAAATGTCACACGGAAAAATTACAGCAGGAGTGATTTGCATAATTGTATGGACGAAAGATTGAAAGAGTTGATTGATATAGAATGTGTGGATTTGGGTAGGCAGTCTGCTGTCAACTTTTTGGGTCGGCTTGTAGACAATGCCGGAAATGCAAGTGGGAGTGAGCGGAATGGAACAAAGATTTCTCCAGAGAGATGGATCAAATTCATGTTTGAGCTGTTGGCCTCACCTGATATCCCATTATCCGTGCCCTTGCTGCGAGCTGCTTCCATAATCGATCATTCAGATGTGATCTTGGCAGAGAGACACGTGACAGAAGGCAAAGATTCTGAAAATAATAATGGTGAGCTTCTCATACAATCATGTGATGAATTAGAATAGAAAATGGACCATGATGGAGAGTTTTGTGATTCAAATAAATATTTGTTGATTATATACAGATGAGGAGAGTTTAGTGCCAACAACAACAGCACTGATACACGAATTACAACCGCCACCCCATCTTCTTGCGGCACAGGACATCATCGAGCAGACGATGACCTCCTTCTCTGGTTTGGAGCAGAAGAGTAAGTCATCCTCTTATTCTTGATTTTATCGAAATCTTTCTAATATAAACGAAATATATTTACATTTAGATTGGACGGCGCTTTCGCGTAACTTTACATCAATGCATGTACATCTGCCGATCATGTTTATCATGTTAAGGCTGTGGAAAATGGGCCATCAAAAAATAAACTAAGACACACAGGAAGTCAAAAGAAGAGGCCCAAAGTTTTGGTCTTGACACAGCACCCACATGCAACACCCACCTTAGTCATCACACAAGGAATAAGAGAAGGTCTCATGAACGGTCAGTCCTCCACGAAATTCTTCTCAACATTTTTCCTGCCATTTTTACGTGATAAAAATAGATGTGATGACGTCATCACAGGGGTCATATTGATTGACAATTTTTTTCACTGCCATGCTTTACACCAGCTCATGCCCACATTGGTGCAGAGAAACCATTTCAGACAAGTTTGGGGTAGGTCTATTTTGTCTCGTTGTAGATTGCGAATTTTCCTGAAATTTTTTTGGATTTTCTGATTTTTTAGATCCGGAATTTCCCGGTTCGAAGAAAGCTTTGACGGTGAATAATATTCTAGAAAGTTTGAAAAACGGAGATCTCACCGATTTGGCCATAAGCGTACAGTGAGTCTACATTTTTGTAGTTTGTCGACAGGATTCTCATTCGAATAGGACGGAACATCATTTCCCGAACCAGCACACGATCAAGCACATCGAGAGTTTTGCACTTTTGATTGTGTATATACATCTGTGCTTGCTGCCGTACAGCAAGAATGTCGACAGGCAGAAGCTGAGGAATGATATTACGAGGATCTACAACTGTTTAGACATGTACATAAAAAAGGTAGAATTTTCTGTCGAGCCTTTTTTAAAAGGATTAGAATTTTTTGACTCGTTGTAGTCCCCCCATTCCCACATTGTTCTCCACGAGCTGACACGTGTCAATGACTCATCTACAACGACTTCACCCAAATCAATAAGGAGAAATTATTCTTTATATGAATTGATTGGAAGTATTATGGAAAAGAGGCTCAGAATGACCGCAACGGAGTTACAAGATCAGAGGAAAGATATTCCCTTGAAAAATCCAAAGGTGAAATCTACGCGAAATTTCGATTGTTTTTGGGAAGAATTTATGTCGTGAAATTATTTTGTAAAAAAAAATCTGAATTAATTGATGTACAAATATGAATATGAGGATTGTAGATAGCTGATATCATGACAGAATAAGCCGGACAACCAAGAAGAGGTGGTGAGATATCACAGGTCCACATTATATTTCAACGAATTCTTCGAGTGCTGTCAATTAGATCAGGCCTTCCGAAAGAGAAAGTTGGAGCAGCAGCGTCTCGCCATGAAAAAGTAAGACATCACATGATGTGAAATCATGATCTGTTCATCTAAATATATTATCTGTCGGCACAAGTACATTTGTGTCAGTATATGTTTTTATTGCAGCAGAGTTGCACATGACCAAATAAAAAAAAATAATGTTAGCCATCATGACAAGTTGTCTGCGTAACGACGGATACTTATTAGGAAAACGAAAACATCCATCGGGTTCGTTCATATCGACACAGTCTACCGCATCCCTTGCCGCACTGCGAAGTCAAGCGTGTCTGAGCGAGGCCAGTACTAAGGTGGGAGACCACTTGGGAAGCCCTCGTGACGAACTCTTTTGCTGTTAGTCGTTATCTATCGACCTCTAAGACACAACATTCTTCTGCCTTGAGTATCTGCAACTCTATACTTATGCTGCTTACTATTTGAGATTTTACTGTCTAAAAAATAAATTGTTTTGAATTATAATATAGGACTATCAAAGAAAAGGACAAGGAAAAGAGGAAGAGAGGCGAGTTGTAGTTACAGTTGTAGACGTAGTTTCTGACTCGTTGTAGAGATCGTCGCCCAACAAGAGATTTGTTTCGAAAAGATCAACTTCTGGCTCGGAAAATCCACCAACATCGTAATATCTCTCCCCACTTTTTCCCTGAAATTTCCAGGTTCTCATTCATTTGCGACACCTCTGTTCAGAAAAAGAGTATATTTCTGAATCTATGTGTGAAGAAAACATCTCCATTTTGATAGACGTCTTGCGTGTCTACGCAGTCAATACAGAGCACAGCAGGCCCAAAGTTGACGGAAAACCACAATTAATTGATTCACAACTGATCATAGTGGACTACTGTATGCAGATCATGACGAATGGACTGCAAAAGACATTAGGTATGATATCATGAAAGTTTGTACAAGTAAGCTTCTTGAAATTCCACAAGATGAAGGACTGTAAAATTCGGGCTCTGGAAATATAATTTATATATAAAAAAAGAAAAAATCTAATTATGGAGAAACATCATTGTAGATGCTCAACATAATCGTAGATAAAAACTTGGAGATCCCCCTGTGGTTCACCGGAAAAACGGATAAAACGGCCAAGATCGTACTCAATTTTCTGCGAGATTTCCAGGAATCCCGCGGAATTTCCGCAGAAAACATGCCAGAGCATTACGGCTCTTCTTGGTTTTCAAACTCCTTCTTGTATCTGGGCGCCGCCTACGGTAAGCTCACCGCAACTATCTCGTTTGTAACCGCGATCATTCATATCGAGATTTGAAAATCCACGGAAATTTCATTGAAAATCGCAGGACTCACTTCTGATGAGATGAATGACAGAATTTATAATTTCGTTCGGGATTTCCTGACAAATCATGCCGCAGAGATTGTGTATGTGTTGTATTTCTATCATTGTACTGGTTTTGTGGTCACGTTAAGAACACGGTAGTTGACGAGAAGATCACCGTGAAGTCTGAAAGTCTGAGACTCTCGCTTAAAAAAACACAAACGTGTGCATGAGAAATTGAAACTAACAGCGGAACACCCCACTACAACGTTTTTATAAATGGAATAAGCTACATGCTCACCGGTATCTCCGATTCAGAATTCAGAATACAAGAGGTTCTAAAAATAGTACTGTCGTTGTGGGATTGCCCGCTGAAAAACATCGTTGTAGATCAGCCGACACAACACCCACTCATATCATCAGGTTGAGCCGTAAAATCATTTTATCTTTTACCATCGACAACCACTGATCTATTTATAGAATCCAAAATTCCCTTTGTAGACCAAGCACTCGCATTATTAAGATTGACAGAATCTGTCAGCGATGCCAAGTTGACAAAATTGACATTTGCTGGCAATGAAGAAGACATTAAGAAATGGTTGAAAGCATTTGACGGTCAGGTCAGTCTCATTGTGCAACATCCACATATTATCATTTTATTGAATATAATAATTAAAATCTATTCTATTATTTCGGCGGTTTTTTCGTGGCAGACATCCAGTGAAAACCCATAATTTCTATTTCTTTGTGATGATGTATATAACTCTGACTTTGTACAGGTCGCCGAACATTTTTATGATGAGACGAAGAGTGGTATATCTCGGATGATGTCTTTATATGCCATTTCAGGTTGCATGTGAGTACCGTATGGAGCGAATACAATTGTGCTGCCGAGCTATTCCAAGCCGCAGAGCGGCCGCTACGTCTATAGAGATGGTTTTGGTGTTTGTATTGCATTCTTATTGTGTTGTGGCTCTATATATATTGTCGACATTATTTCTATCGCCGACTCAGCGAATCTCGCCAAGACCGAATTTTCCCTGAAATTTCCCAGACGTGCCGTCCACAAATTTATGTCAGACTCTTCGTCTTTCATCCCGGCAGAGATGGAGTATTGTGTACTACATCTTAACAGGATAGTATTAGACAGTGTCAACAGGTTCGAGAGTGGGATACTACCACATATCCACCAAGACATGGGTGAGTGTTTCATTAGTAAGATGCTTCTATAAATAGAACAACGCTGTGCAGAGCCCTCCTAAGAGGCAGAAATGTTTAAATTTGTATTTGTTTGAGCTGCTATGTGCTCTCTATCTTCTACAATATACATTTAAAAGCACATAAATTGTACTTTTGAATTTCGAATTTTCATCGAGTTTTCATCGAATTTTCAACGGGTTTCTGCTGAATATTCCAGCCGAAACAAATCGATTATGGAAAACCGCGGTGGCTGTTGCCAGCGAGAGCTGCGCTTCGAGTGTAGCCCCTCTTTATGAGACACCCCCGTTTCATTTCAGAGACATCATGATGGACGTGTTTTTCGATGACGTCATCGGGTGTATGTACGTGTTCCAGGAACTGAGATGTAGTTTCTCACAGACCCTCGAAGCGGTGGGAGATCGGCTATTTTTAGTGCGAAAATCCCACAACTCAGACTTGGGCATTTTAAAAATAGACTTTTCTTGTTGATAAATATTCAAGAAAAAATTATAATCGTTGTAGATTGATGCTCATAAAAAGAGTCGGCTTTTCAGACAAGAAGTGGTACCATTTGGAACAGCCATAATAGAAATGTTCAAAAGAGAGGACACCCAAGGCCGCAACCACATCCTCACCAGGTGATTCTCCCAGAAATTTCCCGGAAATTTACTTGAAATTTCAGGCTGGGAGATTATGCTAAAAGAATGCACCAAGAATGGCGAGTTTTTTATGTGGCAATTATGGGGCAACAAATGGAACGAAAACTTCAAGGAAATGCCAAAGAAAAGAGAGAGAAAATTCAAAATGCCAAACTACAACGTGACATTTTCATATCAAACCTATGATGTACTGATGATGTCATAGTCTCTGCACTGACGACGTCTCTTCTGCCCGTTCTACAATCGACGTTTATCATTTATACGAAGATCTACACTGAAATGATCAAAACGCGGGAAATTTCTGGAGATCAAGCCGTACAGGTGAGTCATCTCATCTACAACGCTGTATTCGATTAAAATATGTACAGATTCTGTCGACATTTTCTTATCTCAATTTCTGCCGTGTTGATTTTCCTGATCATACAGAGTCGGTGAAGCTATTATTAGCCATCGTTGTAGACAGACACCAGGTGAA
Organism: Protostelium mycophagum; assembly: GCA_002081555.1. Classification (NCBI taxonomy): domain Eukaryota; phylum Evosea; class Variosea; order Protosteliida; family Protosteliaceae; genus Protostelium; species Protostelium mycophagum. The sequence goes on along the minus strand of MZNV01000072.1, from coordinate 50,581 downwards.
AATATTCTTAATTTCTCGTTAATTTAAAAATCTGACTCGTTGTAGTCTACTGAATATGAGGAGAATGAGATGTCATTGAGATTGCTCAGTCAGATCCCTCAAGATATCTTTTCGACACGACCACAGGTAAAATTTCACTGAAAATTCATGTCGCCATTGACTCGTTGTAGAATGATGGGACGGATGGCTCTGAGCCTGTTGTAGAGGATGGTGTAGAATTATCTCGAATTTTATTTCTTTTTGAGCTTCTACAACGGACCTTGTCCACCTTGACGCAATCTCAGCTCAGAGAACACGTAGCACCCCTATTACTCAGGTTCGATCCCTCCCCCCGACTCTTTTTTGACCCCTTCGTAGCGGCCTCGAGTGTGATCAGAAGATGTTGAACGTGTCGGCCCACGAATTATTCGAATTATTATTCAAGATCCCAATGAATGAGAGACAACTGCAGAGCCAAGCTCCACCTCTACAATCACAAATTCTTCCCGCTTATGTTGATGTATCACTCAAAGTGAGTTTTTTTTTTAATTTTCAAACAACTGATGAAAATAGAATTTCACGAGACTCACACCGCTGGAGTTTTTCACAGAGGCTGTCTCCGCGGCGCTCGAGAACCACGCAAACTCACAGAGATGTCACGAAATTTCCGAAGAGAATTCCCTCGCTCTACATCGAGTCAGTCGGTACACCCTTCACCGTCTCAAATTATTGTGCTCTTCCATGATCAAGCGGGGCAAACCTGAATACGTGTCAAAGCTGTCAGTTTTGACGGCCCAGCTTAATTCTGTCGACACACGGTTATTACCGGAGCTGTTTGAGATGATTGAAGACTTGGTATTGTCAATTGAAGCCAAAGGACACGTGCAGGTGATTTTTGAATCTTCATTTCTTCTTCTAATGGGATGCAGTTGGCCATTGTGAAGATGTGCCACGACTGTATCTCAAAGAGCTTTGACTATGCCCGGAAGAACACGTGCCTGAGATGGTACCTCGAGATGCTCGAAGGATTGGATATTAAAAATCCCGAAGTCCAAACTCAGCCGTTGGTGAGCAACATCCCTGCTGTGTCATCCACGATGTGAATAAACTTTGCACACGAGAAGTTGCGAATATTCAGGATGGTTTTGTCTTTAGAAGGCCCAGCGGTGGAAACCATGGCAATATTAATAGTTCTAAACAGGGTGAAGAACTTTCAATGAAGCTGATAGTTCGCGGAACAAACCGTCCTTCTTCTATATTTGGTAAATTTAGCTGAATGACATGCCCGATAGGTAAGCTAGATTACGTTACTTACCGCATATGCGTAATGGTGCGCAGGTGTATCGGACTTCTCAAGACCGATGAATCAAAAGTATCCATAGGCTTATCAGCAGCAGACATGAACACGAGCGAAAACAGCTTCAGTCATTACGAAGACGCTCTCAATCTCGGTCCTGAAAGCTGGTGGCACACTGCGGTGAGCTTCGTTATCTTCTCGCACCAAAATGTTGGTTCATGTTGCGCAGATCGAAGACATCACAGTTCAAGAGAACACCACCAGCTTCGTCTCTCCACCACTTGTTGAAGAAGGAGATAACGTGATGAGTGTGCGCTGCCAGCACTGTCATTGCGAGTTCAACATACAGCTGCCGGATAGACAGAGGAAGCAACCACCAAAATCCAGTATTCGGACTTTATGGACTGTCCAGCTGCATAAGATATTTCTGGAAGCTTTTTCTATCCTTTCGAGGGTAAGTTTTCTTGGACCTCCACAAAAATTGAAGAAAGTCAGGGTAACAGAAAACCAACTGCCACAGAGATGACCAATCAGATGATCAAAGAAGGAGCACCTGCTGATCTGAAGAGGACGGTCGTCTCTTCGCATTATCAGAAGTTCACGAGAAAGCTGGAGCAGCGAAGAAGTAATACGGGATTCATGGAAAACGAGAGGCTCTCCATCAAGCTGGGAGACGAATATTTCGGCACCATCTTGGCACATGACACATCATGATGTACATTTTCCAGAGATGCTCCCGCAACAGAAAGAGACCGAACGGATTTTAATCTCACCAGATACACGTCCTGATTTACTTTTATTTTTAGTCATCTCTAATCCATTGCACGTCGACCTGGGCATCTGTCCCGCTGTAGTGGTTTTGCGCCTTCTTCAGATTATCTTCCCGAGTACTTTTCTCCATCTCTTCTATGCCCTTTCCTGAAAGACATCCGCACTTCTGATACTCCTGAATGAGCTGTAACACGTCAGCTTTGAATTTTCGCAGAATTTTCGCAGAATTTTTGAGAGCTTGGAGATTTCGTCGGAATTTCATCACCTTTTTCCAGTTTTGATCGTCCGACAAAAGGTGTGGATTGCCGATTATGATGAGAAGGGCCTTTGCCCGAGTAATGGCCACGTTCATTCTGTTGGGATTGCTCAAGAATCCAATGTTATGCTCCTTGTCGCTACCGAGATATTCACGGTTAGAGCGCACGGTAGATATGATGATGATGGGGTACTCCTGTCCTTGGAACTGTTCTGTAGAACCGACCTGTCCGAATGAACACTGTGACATGACATGTGACGTCACCTTGATTCCATCACGCTTCTTCACTTTCAGAGCGGCCCTGATCTTTTCAACTTGCTTAGAATACGGTGCAATTATCCCTGTCATACATAAATTTATCTCTTCTATGTTTTTCAAATTTGAAAAAAAATTAAAAAATAGATTTTTTTTTCTTTTTGTAAATTAGAAAAAATAATTTTTCGGAAAATATTTACCAATATCGGAAGTCTTCAACTTTGATTCTTTGTACTGACCGAATAGACTGTCAATCAGCCTCATCATTTCCTTCCCACGTCAGAATTCTCGTCGAAATTTCGGGGAAAACTGACCTGGATCTCGTCTTTATTGAACCAGCTAGGGCTGTTTTGTTCTCGATCTTCTTTGCCCAGAACGCTGCGGAATAGCATAGGATAATGCGGGCTTTTCAACTTGTCCCAATCATTGTACCTGAACAAATAAACAAATAAATAGATGAAATAATAATATCAAATAATATTTAAACTGTGAAGATCTTTCCAATTCAATAAAAATATTGAAAAAACGAGATGTTACTTGTGTGTAAGTATCTCCTCAGCATTGGGAACCAATTCTCCATCATAAAACATCTTGGATGGCAGCTCCAAGATCTTGGGATGAGATCTGTAGTTACGTACTAATTTCGTGATGCGGTGGGGGTCGTAAGTCTCATCGGATCTCTTGGTGTATGAAGTCGTCTCCATGATGTTTGCCAAAAGAGATACGTCCAAGCCGAGTCTCCGAGCATCTGCGGAGCGGACCACCGGGCCCAACTGTTTTGGGTCTCCCGCGAGTATCACGACTGTTTCTCTGAAAGATTCAGCGATTGATATGAACGGATTTCATAACGAAATTTCGGCGAAATTTCGTTTGACAAAAGGGGTATATGTGATTTTGGTGGATCAAAGTGAAAGAAAATATGATTAACTCCAATATTACTTGAACAAAATAATGATTTTGTGAAGATTATCGAGGATTCCACAGATGCAAATGAATGGAATAATTGTGGTTGGTGCATAAATGGGACTCACTTTGACGCAAGACGAGTTATAGGAATACAACATTCAGGATCAAGACTCTGCCCGGACTCATCCACTATGATGTGGCTGAATCTTCCTCTTCCCATTCCAATACCATCCAATACCGCTGCCGTGACACACGTCACCACCACGATCCGGAACCTGAAAAAGGATGAATATTTCACGGTAAGTACCGTGGTGTTTTACGTGAAATTGTTCAAGTGTTAAACTCAACAGAAACATGCATCAAAAACAATAGAGGTCAAAAGATAACGTCAAAAGAGTTCGTCACGAGGGCTTCCCAAGTGGTCTCCCACCTTAGTACTGGCCTCGCTCAGACACGCTTGACTTCGCAGTGCGGCAAGGGATGCGGTAGACTGTGTCGATATGAACGAACCCGATGGATGTTTCCGTTTTCCTAATAAATATCCGTAAACAAAACTGCAGAAAAACAGATGACCAATCTACTTGTTAACACAGTGCTACCTAGTGCAGATGGAGGCACACAGACAAACACAATAACCCACCTTTCCCTTTCCAAATACATCTTAAGTTCTTCTGGGGAGTTGTACTCATCCACCCACTTGCTCTTTTTCTTTACCTCAGATTTTAGGTCTCTTTTACTTCTTTGCATTGAGTTTAAACGCAGGATATTTTTGTCTAAACCCGGGGAGGAGCGACCTTGTAATAACCTCTCCACAAGAAGGTCTGCGGCGGTATTGGAAGGTGCAGCGGCAAGTATAGTCGAATTCTTTTGGTGGAACAGCTTCTCTAGTTCAGTTGTCATAGAGAATGATTCTATACACGTGCATGTCTCTGATATGCTAAAAATAAAACTTTAAATCTATTTTTGGCTTGCAGCTCTGCTGCAAAATACATTCTCCGTATTTGACAAAAATTCTTCTCAACTAGTGGAAACCTCACTTGTTTGATTAGCTCCACCACCGTGCTGGTTTTTCCTGTCCCAGGTGGTCCAAATATGATATAAGGACCTTGTATAGAACCTTTGTGACAGAGTATATGCCTGATGGCGTCTATCTGCTCCTTGTTCATCTGTGTATTGAATGGATTAGGCAACGGAGGGGGTGCCTCCAAAGGTACCTGAGTGCAAGTTATTATCTGGAATTTTTTCTTGGCAAATGAAAAAAGAATAAAATCTGAGATAATTTGAAAAAATCTGAAATAATTCGAAAAATCGAAAAAATCGAAAAAAAATTGCTCACATTAGTGGGCCCCGGAAATAAAATATCAATTAGGAAATCTGGATCTTTCTTGGTGGTGTAGACGGCTCGGTGCATCTTGCGCATATTGGTACGGTTAAAACCGAAGCTGATGCCACAAGTTATCGTCCCAACGCTCCCCCCAATATTTTGGAATAGGAAATCGACAAGAATTCTGTTCAGTTCCACCTCCAAAATGTCACAACCTATCGGCACATATTTTTGTGACAAACTACAACGGTGTGAACTCACCCTGTGGATATACCCCACATAACGCCGGGAGTCCCCAGATATAGTGGCGTATACCGCGTCTCCCACCAAAAGTGACGGCCTCTTCTCTGAAAGTCCAGGGACATTCAGGCTCCACAGATTAGACTCGCGGGTGAGGACCTGATTCTCCATGTCAAAGTGGCGCATGTCGGTCTTCATCTGCTCCTCTTCGGCCCATAACAAAGATCTGTAGATCTTTGAGCAGTTGAAATCGTCCAGCCGATAGTCTTTATCTGGCAACCTGTCTGTGTTAAAAACATTCTGAAAAAGTTTCCAGTTATTTTGTGAAGATCTCGTGTTTAATGATCACACCGGTTTTTCTTTGGGGGTGGATAGAGGTCTAGTTTGACGGGGTATATCCAAGGCGGACCAGGCTTTTTGCCTTTCGAATGGTGATCTTTCAGCTCATTTTTGGGTTTCGTCGTCTTCTGGGAGAAATTTATTTCCCAATGATGAATTTTCACCTTCACCTGAATGTATTTTCCTTTCTTTTTGATCTCATTCTCGACGTCGATGTCGATGTTACCTCTACTGTACACTGTCACGGGATCGTGAGCTTTTATGGACCGATCATCGAGTATCTGAACCGGTTCTCTCACTACCCCTTCGCTTTTCTCAGCGTATAGGGAGACAGAGGTGGCGTCCCTGGGGACAGTCCACTCTCTCCTGCCATTCTGAATAAAATGAGCCACATTATGCAAACTCAACTCACCTGAAACCGAAAGACACTGTTTGGAAGAAGGGTCATTTTCAATCCTGGAGGGATTGCACCAGAGAGCTTCAATGATCCAAATCCATTTTCTGCAGAGCCCTCTTCTCGAGATTTGAATTTGACGATCAGTTTCTCTCCAGACCTAGATCTTTAGAAGACAGAAATTGAGATGATCTTACGGTGGAGCCATGATGGTCTGCTTGGGATTTTGGTCCTTCAGCAAATGGTGGGAATCCTCGAACATTATTTTTCCTCTGAAATTAAATTCTTCGTGTTTTCTTCGAGGAAATTTCTGTGCAGATCACTCTGGCACCACTTTCAGTTTGGCAGAACCGGTTTTGACCATGCGAAATTCGCCCAGTCTTATCGATGCGAAAGTCAGACAAAGTTCTCAGCTCCACATTTCCAGACATAAGCCTGAGTCCTATGAGCGATCTGTTGTGCTCTTGTTGATATCTTGACCTCAAGCATGAGCTGCTGCACATCTTGGTTCAACCATATGACATCTATATAAAACCATAATTCTCATTGAATAAAATTGTGATTAATTCGAGAAAGAGTTTCCAGAATGAGCATACTTGAAAATGCATCCTTTGTTCTTCTCATCATTTTTTGGCGAGGGGTGTTCGCGGTTGCAAAGATGAGCGAAGGAACGCTGGTGGGCATTTGTATGCCAATCTTGTTGGAAATCGCAACATCTCTTACTATCAAATAACATAAAAATATGCCATAATGCCCAACGCAACATTTCGCTGTGAGAAGCATTATCATGTGTTTGTATTTCCAATGTAGACAAAACAAGCCAAGGGTTATATTGCTTTTGTCCCAGATGCAATCCAAAGAGCAGATTGATAGACCAGCCAAAGGTGATCAAATCTTTTGAGATTAACAAAAACTATTTTTATATGAAAACTTCCGTCCATTTTTCTTCCATTGCGACCGAAGAATTTCATGGAAATTTCAAGCAAATAAATTGAGTTGGTCCACTTTACACACTGCTTGTTCCATCAAGTCTCTTCCCTGAAAAATTCAGCGAATGTTCTCCTGAAATGGCGCCAAAAAACAGAGAGACGTGATCACCTTCTTGGCGTTCTGAGCGAATTCCTTCACTGAAAATTCCTCGATTTTTTTTGACACGAGAAATGGGAAGGCTGTCACTTTGGCCTCTTGTTTCATTTTGGTCCTGAGTCAGTTAACGTTTGTTTACTCGGTAACTACCGCGTTCTGAAAGATCTCGACGCGTTAACTAACGTGGCTCTAGCTGTGCAGAATATATTCTTGCGGTAATCAACTGCAGCAGAGCTGTGGAAATAAATCATTTTTTGGCTGCGCGTTTAACAATCACGCTCGGTTTTTCAATGCCAATCCACTTTGAAGCTAAGAGCACATATCGGCCGCACTTGCACCTCCACTGCAATCAGTTTGGGGGGCTGCAATACGGCTCTGCCGCAGCATGAGATGTCTCTTTCAACTGCATCTCGAATTCTCATTTGGTACAAAATTACCGTGACGAATCGAATTGATGATCAGCAGAAGAATGATCCCGTCCGCTCACCATTCTCGGTTGTTCTCGTCCATTGTGTAAGTGCATGTTTCATTCAGGATCAAGACACTGTCTAACGTTGCATTTCTTGATGACAAGATCATCACTTTGTTCTTTGGATCGATAGTGGTGTCCTCTATGAAATAAGCTCTTGGAGACTGTCCGAGAAACTGCGGTAAGTCAGTCTGATACAAGAAAGAATGAAGAAAGAATGACCTTTTGCATCCAAGGTGGTGTATTGAATTTCAAGGTCATTAGACGAGTCGTATGGAGGACCCCGGTCTTGGGATCAAAATCTCTTCTGATGAGATCTACGCTCTCCACATCAGGTCTAGAAGGGTGTGGATATTTATGCCAGCTCGCTAGGGCTATCTTCTGCCAGGGATGACTGGAGAATATCAACATCATAGACATCAGAAAGTGTGTAATATTATGATACAGAACGGAACTGTTCACGATTAAACTCACTGAAAGGTGTGTTCTAGTGTCTCTGTGGTCACCATGTTGTTGTGTGAGGTTTTTGGGAATTTCCGCAGTTCCTTCCGTGGAAAATAGGAAGACAGAACTACAACTCCAAAAAATATAACCAAAATCTTCCACAAACAACAGAGCCAAAACTCACTTCAGAGCACACTGCCCAGTTACAAAACAACAGCAATAAAAATGTTGTTTGAAAATTTATATTTCTTCGACTTCCTCGTGGCTTTCTTTGTGCTCCACAACCTCCTCCTTCTCTTTGGATTTTACTTCATTCTTCTCTTCAACAATCTCTTGGACTCTGGGCTCCTCGACTTCTTCCACTTGCTCACTTCCCGTCGCCTGCATCTCTCAACAAAAGTTGTTTAAAAATAAAACTGACCCCCTTCCTCATCATCTCCATGAACACTTCTTCGTCTATGACCTCGTTTTCGTTCGTTGTTGTCCTCTCTACTTGTGGCTTGATGTCTAGACCGGCATCATCTCCCTCCTCGATGAGCATCATCAGTTCGACGACTTCGCATATACCTTCTTTGACTCTCTCGTCCTTCTCTGTCTTCTCTGCCTCTCTCATGAAGGGATACTGTGATGATGTCATCAATCTACAACGAGACATTTAATTATTTTTAATTAGTACAAAATGCATGGTGACTTTCACAGACTGCGAAACTACAACTCACCACTTTTTTCTTGCGCATGAGCTCTCTGCAAGACTTTTGTGTTCCCAAAAGTACCAGCGTCTTCACCGCCAACAATCTACACTCGGCAGAATTTTCCGTGAATTTACTGGGGAGAACGAGCTGAGATATCATGCCCTCTTTGTCTTCGTTGTTGAACTCTCTGTGGGTTCCGCGGAACGGTTGTAAAAGATATCTCAACACGTCCACGTCATCACTTAGCAGGCGCAAGTGAAGAGAGGGTTCAAAACATAAATTCCTGGAAAATTCAACGAAAATTCAACGAAAATTGATTTTTGTTGAAAAATGCAGGAAAAAATCCCAATAACAAAATACTCACTTGACCATACCAAGGATGTATTTTCTGCGCATCAAGTTGTCATCTACAATGAAAGGTACCAACAGTGACAATGTAGTGTCATTCTGTCCAACTACAACGCTCCTCCCAGTTCCCACCTTTTTTCGTCATTTTCATTTTTAAAATTCGAATTTTTGATCTTCAACGAGATTTTCAAAACGGCCATAACGGTCACTTGATTCAAATTTTGAATTTCCACCTGTGTGATGTTCTGCAGCACAGAAGCAATCCAAGACCTCGAGTCCGACTCAGCTGTGCGTTCCCGGAACACAAAAAGCTCCACCATCTTCTTCACGAGAACACCCTTCTTGACCTCATCCTCTTTCAAAAACTTGTCGCTGCCTCTGTCATTGTGTGTCATGTTGCTGAGTAAGATTCCAGAAAGGCGGATGATCTCAGAATCCGAACTCTCAAGTTGAGCGATGAGGTGGGAGAAGATGTTGGGTTGATCTACAACGAGTCAATAAATAAAAATTTCCGTGGAGTGTTTTGTACAGAAGGGCAGCTCGGAAGAATCATCTTGGTCATACATGATGTTGCGGCAGAGCCGCAGTCCATTGTTAAGAGGAAATAGGTGTCGCCATTACAGTGATGAACAAAGACGACAGCCAGTGGCAGATGTCTTCTTTATCATGTTATGGTGCTGATGAATACAAATGAGATTGTCTGCCTCACAATCATGAGACGTTCAGTGATCCCAAATCTTGATCACAAAGTACTCACCCACGATTTTGTTCAACAAATCAGATTCTGAACACAGATTGATGAGACATGACACTGCATACTTTGAAATCATCTTGAAAACATCAGGTGGATGGTGTGACCGAAAACTCACCGCATTATTTCTAGTGGTTGTTGGGATCTGAGGAACGAGATGACTGATGATGTCTGTCTTTCTGAGGGAAGCTCTACCGCTCTCCGAAGATGTGAATCCAACAATGTGTTCTAAAGCCGTCTGTCGGAGTTCCTCTCCACCAGAAGGTTTGGCGAAGTCTGCCAGCTCGAAAATCAGTGATTCATTCTCCATGTTGTTGAAAGTGCGGTGGGACCCTGCTTTCTGAATTCCGAAAACTTTCTCGTTGTAGATTCTCATTCTGAAATTTGGGAATCTACCGTTGTAGATTTTTAACCCTTTAAATTTTAACACTTTTCTACAGCAAAGGGGGTTTAGGTGCATGGTTCAAGGCACTACAAGGGTCATATCCCCGGAAGCTAGTTATCTAATTCCACATCAGTTACCGCACGTCGTGGTTGCCTTGATCGAATAAAAATGAACCACGGTAAAGATCATTTAGTTGTAAAATCGTCAGCACTTCCATTCATCTTTCCCTCAGATGTTAATATGCAGATGCATCCACATAATGAGTTACACTAATGCGGACGCGTAAGAAGAATCTGTGAAAGAAGAGGCAGCCTCCTTTCTTTAAAAAACTCTCCAAAATGCTCATTGAACACGTTTTTCGCATTTTATTTTCCGATACAAAAGTCAGAAAAGATGACCCCAAGCACATCTTCAGTGTCTACAACGCCCACAATCCTCCCGATCGACCTCAGCGCGCCTCTCAGCTCTTCTGCAGCAATCACCGTGTCTTCGGTTTCCTCCAGAAACCTGTGAAATTTCAGTGAAATTTCGATGAAATTTCGAATAGGGATGGGGAGAATTCACAGAAAAGTGGGAGAAATTTTGGTACCTCTTGAGGGCGTCGGCAGAGTCTTGAAGGTGTTGTCTATGTCTTGCTCTTGTTAAGATGTAATGTTCTTCTCTGCTGTCATCATTCTTGAACCTTCAAAAAAATTAAAATCTCTTCATTGAAGTTAATAAATGGTAAAATGTAAATAAATTATAATTCGACTATTTTATTATATTTGAATCAAAATAAATTCTTTCGAAATGATTTGAATTGAATAAAAGATCTGACGCAGCACGACAAATTCCGTTGAAAAAATCAATAATATAAAAAATCAAATTTCACCATTTCTTCACCCTCTCGCCCAAGTCTTTCAACAGCTCGGGCATGCCCCTCCCGTTCCTTACCGAGACAAACCACGTCTCCTTAACGTGCGGTAAGCTCTTCAACTTCTCTCTGACTCTTTCTTCGATGACGTCATCGTCGACTTTATTTACGACGAGAAGTGTTCCGGGAACGATCAAGGATTGTACTTGTTGTATATGGTCAAGATCATTCGCGTCGATCATGACGATTCGCAGATCTGCGAGGGAAGATCTGCCGGGTTGTAGTTGTGAAAAATATCATCGAATATTAAAATAAATTTACTTCTCTTTGGCTCTTCTGATTCCTTCTATCTCTATCGCTTCTGAAGTTTCCCTGATTCCCGCCTAAATTTGAAATTCAAAATTCGAAAGACTGCCGGACTCACCGTGTCGCTGAAAATAACTGGAAAACCACCGAAATTCAAAGTGACCTGTTCAACGGTGAATTCAAATTTAAAATTTGAATTTTCACCTCGATAACATCCCTTGTTGTGCCAGGTTGTTCTGAAACAATAGCAGCCTCTCTTTCGGCTAAAATACATAAAAAAATACACCGTATTATTGCGAATAAAATCAAGTGTCGTGCCAAATGTAAAATGACGAATGTCAGATGTCAATGTCAATGTCATATGTCAAAGAGACCGTTACCTAGGAGATTCAATAAAGATGATTTCCCGGCATTTGGAGGGCCCAATATTACGATCTGTGCACCATCCCTCATCTTCTCCCCCTTTCTATTGTCGTTAAGATGTCTTGACATCTCTTCGATTATTCTCTTGATATCAGGCTCAACTACAACTCATCAAAAAAATTAATATTTTTATAAAACCAAAATTTAAATCCTGAAATTCATTTTTTTCCAGTGTAATTTCTCCGCAGAACATTTATATTTTTATTAAAACAGAATCTTTCTGGAAAAATAAATTAAATTCAAATTATAAAAAAAACTGGTACCTGCTTTCGCGACTTCAGAGGATATGTGCTCGTCTTCCCCGAAATCAATGACAGCTTCGTAATGCGCGACACATCTTAATATCCTCTCTTTCCAGTCGTTGTAGACACGGCTTCCCTCTCCCTGTTTCATTTCAATGAGAACGATATTTCCTCTGAAATTTCATGTGATCCAACTACAACGAGACACTCACACTCATCTGCCTCAAAGCTTGCCGCCGCTGTGCTTCCGTTTCCTGTGATTATCACCTTGATTACCGTATAACTTCACGGTAATTACCGCACTAAGAAGATCTGCCGTCGCCTCTACTTCTAATAGGCCCATCTTTCTGTTTTCAAAAGCTCTGTACAAGTCAAATTTCCCGGAAATGTCCGATGACGTCATCACGTCTACAATTAGATACCTCCTTGTGAACTCCCCAGGCATGGCGGGGGCTGTTCCTGGAATGCGTCCCAGTGCTTCCAGTACACCAGATACCACAGACCTGCCCCCGTGTAGATGTAATTCGACAACGTCTTCCCCCGTGAAACTGTTGGGACCTGCAAAATTTATTATGTACACACTAAAAGTAATTTTTGGCGTGCACATTCTTATGCTACAAAATATAATAAAAATAATATTCTTTTTATATTAATTACAAAATATTACAAAATACAATAAACTATAATAAAATATAATAAATTATAATGAAATATTACAAGATATAATAATAAAAATATTGTTTTTATTTTAATCTGTCTTTAATCTCTGCGAGATAATAACAAAAAATTGTGTATGTGGTCGGACTTTTGCGCTTGCATAGACACTCCATCACCAAAGGAACAAACATGTGTACGTACACAAAATCCAATTTTTGGAGGCATCTGATTTAAAGACATCTAGAAACAGTGTGCGAACACATCTTCATGTCCTCACCTTTGAAGAAAAGGACGAGTCCTCTGTCGATCACTTCTCCCGTATGAGGATCTACGAGCCTTCTCAGAGTGGCCACTCTGTCTTTTGGTAGAGGTTTTTCTGTCAATTGTTTTAAGACCTACTTTTATCATTAATACATCTCATTTTCTTTGGTGGCAGATCGATCCTTGATCTTCTCTGGGTGGAGACCTGGAAGAAAATAGAAGGTGGCTCACTTCTGAAGCGTTGTGTCCCGAAATGCGAACAACAGCGACAGCAGATCTGACTCTCGACAGACCAGAAGATAATGAGAAGATGGTTGCAGAAGACGTCGTCGAATCATGAAACATCCACCTCTTCAGATTCATCTCATTCTTCACCCTCGATCTCTTCAAGAGATCACATGATCTGATTCCCAATCGGTGTGGGATCATCATCTGGCTCGTGATCTGATACCCATTCCGGGAAGTAATTGCTTTAATTCCTGAGGATAAAGCCATTCCTGTAATAAGGAAAGCGGTCCAAAGAGGTCTTAAAGAAGCTGAAATTTCGAAAGCAAATCTGTGTGAACTCTTACGACGAAACGGGAAAATCTTGAAACGGCTACGGTAACAACCGTGATCATCACAACGGTAAGATAATTGAGTTCTACGACTGCCTCTTCTCATCTTTCACAGCCAGCAAGGGAGGCAACACGCACGCAACGACGAAACTTAACGACGAAATGGCCATCATCGATTCTTTCAGACAACTCTTCTCATCTTCCAAGATGCAGCGCGCAGATTCTGCCAGCAACGATAATCGTGAGACCAACGAGGATCCTCAATCTCACAAGCCAGCTCCTCTGAGATTGAGGAAATCTCAGACATTCGATCCCATGGACCTCATATCGACGTCCACTTCTACTTCGCAGTACTACTGAAGCGAAGAAACCGGCCTCAAAGGACAACGGACAACACGAGAGCCAGAGTCATCAACAACACATTACGACGCACATAGAATACGTACAATCAGAGGACGGTTACATAAACATCCATTATAAATCTCTCATTCTGCTCTTTCTTTATGTGTTGCATCAAACACAAAACACGACAGATACCACAAAGATATCAATCTCATGTGCTCGTTCTGAAGCCTTCACGACTTCGTCGTGAAATTTCAAAAGAAACCTTCAAAATACGTACAGGAAATCTCGAGGACCAAGATGCAACAAGCTCTGACTATACAGCTCGATTTACTTGGCGTGCACATCTTTGTATCCCTTCTTCTCTTTGGTGGCAACTGACTCGATTGTGTTGATTGAACATGTCCATAAACGGAGTCTTGAACAAAAGGAACTGTTGTCGCGCCTAAAATCTGAGCTCAAACACCCTCTAAAGCCAGAAAGGAATGGAGGTGCAGCTCAAAGCTTGACCACATCAAAAAGGTATAGACACAGGCACGTGCAGAGGAACAAACTCCGATGAAGAGAAGGGAATCTCTTGCGTGACTTTTTCTTGATTCGAAAATAAAGTGACATTTCTTTGGGATTTGGCTGCAGCGCAACGTCAACATTTCACAACGACAACATCATGCAGACGGTCAGAGACGTTTTGAACCAACATTACTATGGAAAAGAGCCAGCCAGAGTCGTCTTGGAGGTATCTGCTGCTCTCCTTGGATTATTCACTGCTGGGCAAGTGATCGCACATAAAGATGGTAAGAAGAAAGATCGTCTCTATTCACTGCTAACTTCTACAAGACATTAAGGACTCTGTGATGAAGGCATTCTTCGACAGTGTGAAGAAATTACCCCAGGTATGCAGCTGATCCCATCATGACAAGTTTTAAGAGGTGCAGGTCCAAGAGATGATGACCAAAGAGAAGACTGGTCTGAAGAAGAAATTGGTGGAGGCCATGGCTCTGGGAGGGACCCTCCATACTGAGATTCCCGTCCAGGGAATACCACACAAGGATCTCTTAGAGCTCATGAGGTATCATTTTCCATTCCCCTCTCTTTGAGTCACGTGACTTCAGAATCTGAATCTCGTAGGGAGATTGCACACAGAGAATCCCATCACATCTCTTCCGGAAAGATCTCAGGTATATTGTCTTTCAGACCATTATCATCTGTCAAGTTCGACGTCAAATCGCCATATGCAGCTGTGGCATCATAGTCATTTGAGCTGCGACACTCGATTGTGTCATGAAAAATGAGATCATCAGAAACCAAATCACGAACGAAATGTTCTAAAGAGGTGCAGGTGCTCTCTACTCGTCAGACAAGGAGCTTTCCAACTTACTGTGCCAAGTGTACACATTGTTCTCCTCAGCAAACGCCTTGCACCCCACAATCTTCCCCTCGGTCAGAAAATTCGAGGCAGAGGTAACCCCATCTACAACTAGACAAGATGTCATGTTGATGTCATGACAGATTGTCCGCATGACTGTCACCATGATGAAGGGAGACACTGAGGCTTGTGGTGCACTCACCAGCGGAGGTAATTTCCCGCCAATTTTTCCCGCCAGTTTTTCCCGCCTTTTTCTGATGTAATATTTGCAGGCACTGAATCCATCTTGATGGCCGTGAAGGCACACAGAGACTTCTACAAGAAGGCAAACCCCGAGATGTGAGTTCTATTTTTGGCATCTCCTCGTGATGACGTCATAAAGGATCGTGCCCGTCACCGGACACGCCGCATTTGACAAGGCGGCGAGCTATTTTAAGATCAAGTTGGTGCACGCCCCCCTCGGCCCCGACTTCAAAGTAGACGTCAACGCCGTGCGTAAACTGATTAACCGCAACACCATCTTGGTGAGCCCAGAATTTTCAACTTGAAATTTTCGTGACGAGTTGTAGATCGTCGGGTCTGCCCCCGGGTTCCCCCACGGTATTATCGACCCTATCGAGGAACTCGCCGCGTTAGCGCACGAGCACGGTGTCGGTTTCCATACCGACTGCTGTCTCGGAGGTTTCATGTTGCCATGGGTCAGAGCTGCAGGGTGAGTTATTTTTGGTTGGCGCGTAGTGGCTCATTTTTTGACAGAAAGACTGAGGTGCCACCATTCGATTTTTCCGTGAAGGGAGTTACGTCTATGTCCGCAGACACCCACAAGGTTCGTCAAGAAAATCTCTCGGAATTTCACAGAAAATTTCTGGAAAAATCTGAATATTCGAAAAAAATTCTGGGAAAATTCTGACCCCCCGTAGTATGGTTACGCAACCAAGGGAACATCAGTGGTCATGTTCAAGACACACGAGTTAAGGAGAGCTATGTACTTTGTTGCCCCCAACTGGCCAGGAGGTGAAATTTCATGGAGATTTCATTCGTGACATTTGACAGGTATGTACGCATCCCCCACTATCGCCGGGTCCAGACCTGGTGCTCTCATCGCTTGTTGCTGGGCCGCACTGGTCTCCAACGGCCAAGAAGGTACATCTACAACGTTTCATCACAATAAGACTCAAACTATCCCAGTGTACAAGAAGAGATCCGTCGACATCTGGAACACCGCACAAGAGGTCAAGACTGGGTATGATGACGTCATCTTGACGAAGTTTCGCTGAAATTTCATAGTATCCGCAAGATTCCCGAGCTGACTCTTATCGGAGAATCTTACACCTCTGTTGTCGCCTTTGGTGCCACCAACAGCAGCTTGAACATCTTCAAAGTAGCAGACGCGATGACTTCCAAGGGATGGCACTTGAACAACTTGCAGAAACCAAGCTGGTATATAATGTTTGATATATCTCTATGTGTCTGTTTCTGCGGCAAAGCCGGCTGCAAACGCCTCGTCTACAACGCGCCATAAATCACCAAAAATATTCACAAACACCTTTTGGCCAAGTAATGACGAAGAATGACGTCATCACAGCGTACACATCTGCCTCACCAACTACCACGTCGGAAGAGCTCAAGACTTTGTGAACGACTTGGAGGACTCCGTCCGTATCGTCATGGAGAATCCTGACGCTTTTCCCAATGGATCTGCGGGTGTTTACGGAATGGCCGCTTCTTTCCCAGACAGAGCTACTGTTGCTGAGATCGGAGTTGCATACCTCGACAGCTGCTTAGACGTCTTCTAAGTTATTAATAAAAACAACTATTCAGGGTGTCTTTTCATAAAGAGAACAGCATTTCACCTCTATCGTAAATTAATGTGAATTAACTGTATTTTTTTTCACATCGACGAGTGTTCCGGTCCAATTTTGACAAAGAACGCTTCAATGTAGGCTACATTTATTGTTTGATCTCTTCTGACGCCGCAACAATCATTTTCAACATTGTCTTCGCTTGCTGATTTTGAAATCCGGTTACGATCTGCAAGTGCAATCAGATGTCTGTCCAGACGTATGCACTCACCCATTGTGGAATGCTTCCCGTCGGATCACCATGTGCCACCAATGTGATCTTGACCCTGTCATCCTTGATACGTTCCACATGACTTCCACTCACTACAACGCCATCAGACCTCTCATGATGACGTCATCACTCACAAAGTACACGCCACAACTGGTGGCCGGAGAGTGTCTTCTCATCGCTGGAGAGGGAAGTGACAAACGCCTCGTCTTTGTTGAGATGAAGCGCAGTCATGACAGAAGAGCAACGGGGCGAAAATGGAAATGGAAATTTCACTCTATAGCTTATGATTTTAAAATCTTCTCTCAACTCTTGAACTTTCAAGTCCTATCAGAGTCAGCCATTTCTAAAATAAAAATGGGATACCAGCATGGTGGGGTGGCCGAAGATCTCCGCCCACAGTTTCGTGATGATCGTCTTGACATCCCCGGATCTCTCCGCTTCGACCTTGGTGCACACACCCTTTCTCCATCAATATCTTCCCACTACAACGAGACACTCACTTCTGTCTTCAATTGATATATTGAGATACCGTTCTCTTTCTTCATTAACTTCCACCTTTTATCGTTTATTTTCGCGAGTAAATCAGACGGCTCCATGTCCCCCTGCTTGGAGCTGTCAGATCTTTCAAGTTGAAAAGTGTACAGAAGAATGGTTCTAAAAATAGCCACCTGAGATCCGAGACTGGGCGAATCGCAGAGTGATTTGCCGTTCAATAATGCTCTGATGGATCTTTGATATTCCCTGACTTTCTTCGCAATCGGCATGTGCTGTTCACGTTAACAACCGCGATTTTTTGTGGTGCCGGAGCATGATTACGAAATATGACGTCATCAGTGTACACACTCACGGAACTCTTCCATATTCTTAGCTGCAAATCCACATCCTCTCTGTCGAAAAACTCCGTCTCAGCAATTGCGAGCTTGTTGGCTAGTTGTAGAAGGGTAGGTCCAAAAGGCTCCGGCTGTGGGTTGCTTCTAACATCACCCAAGTGTTTTGCCACATCTGCAACAGCATCGAGTAGTCGTTGTAGTTTGTCAGGTCTCTCATCTACAACTCGTCAATAAATCATCGGTGTGATGATGCTCACAATCAGGCTCGTCTAATCCGATCTTGTCTGGGTGCTGTAAGAGGGGTAGTGCTACCTTTTCAATGAAAAAGAAAAGAGTTTGGCTGACCGTCTCGTCACCATGTCCTTGTATTTCATAATTACATGTTGCAGACTTACGCAGCTGCCTGTAATATATTAACGATCTATCAATAGATGACACGATCATGCAGGAGATCGATCACATTAAAAGACGTGGATGTATTCCTATACTTACGCTGGGGTGTCTTCCAGTAAGCTCTTTCTGTGGGCATCATAGAAAGTGATGATGATCTCGCAGATGGCACTCTTCCATTCTTCACTATCCTCCTGAGTTGTTCAGTCTGAAATGTTCATTTGACACATCGGAATAATGATGGATGATCTCTGACCTTTATGTTCTCATGTAATCCTTGTGCGAGCTGATATGCTGGTTTGATCATGATCCTCAAGAAACGCAAGGTCGTTCCGCTAAAGAGGTGGCGCATTACACACATATCCGCGAAGTATTTGAGCGGATCCTGTTCTTCATTCGATTCTATTGGATCACGATCAGAGTCAGTCAACGGGAGAAGACGACTCACTCGCATCACCTTGAGTATGTGTCCAATCAATGAGTATTAATGGATCGATCTCTTCAAAGAGGTTCGTCATGTGATCAGCCAACAAGTTCCAATCGTCTCTCGGGAGCTGTTCGAGTACTTCTCTCAACATTGAGAAATCACCAGCGAGAATGAGCTGTGATCATGAGAAAACATTGAGTGAGCTGCACCTGACCTCTATAAAGCGATCAGCCTGTATCATTGTGATCTGCTCTTCGGCAAGGTTTGAAGTGGTGTCTCGGTGTTCAATCTGACATAAATCTGACACCCTTCTCCGTGGCACTATGTGTTTCCTGTGAAAATGAAATTTTCTACGATTGTCACCACTGTCTATGGTTCACTGCATGAGCCGATCACAACCTGATCAGCCTGAATCATAACTGTGCATGTTCTGCAAACTTGTGGTTTGTATCTCCTCGGAAATGCCAAATGTTTACTGGTTTGAAAATCCGCTCGGGACTGTTTTGTTCTAATTGTTTGTAGACCGAAGCAATCATATAATTTGGTTTTTTCAAAGGTTTTTCTGTATTTCTGAGGCACACTAATCACAGTTGAATTCAGCAGGTCTAATCGAGACTTTTTGTGCTAGTGTGGCAACTGAAGGCATGATGCATGCACACGAATGTGGTCGTAAATAAATCAATATATGAAGAATATATTTATTCGAGGATTATTTTTATTTTCCAAACTGTGAGGAGAAACCCCTCCTCGGGAACATCTCATCAAAAGAGTCCTTCTTTCTCTTCTGCAAGAACCGGTCCTCCCAATCCCGCCATTTTCTTAAAGCTTCGATGATCTGCTCGGTGTCTGTCCATTTATGTGACGGAAGGCAGTCTTCTTTCTTTAGCATTCCCTGCATGATGTCGGTGTGATTTGCTCACTAATGCGATGCATGTGACATGCAAATGGGAGATCAGAAAATTCACAATCTGCTGTAAGGGCGTATTGTTAACGCAAGAATACGGTAAGAAACCGTGACATACTCACCACTTGTGTCCTCTCTAATTCGTGTGCGTGTGCCACGGTTCCCATCTCTTTACCAAGATCGTTTACAATTGTCCTCACGTATGTTCCTGATGAGACTAACAGTTCCAACTATAAAAATATAAATATATGTATCATATTACCACAATAAATAAATTTATTTTTGAGAAATTTCGTAAGGTTGATTTTCAATAAAAATTATAAACAAAAATTATTGATATAAAAATACTCACAGAGAAATATGGGGGCTCGAATTCTAGCAGTTCGATAGACTGGGATTTTCAGTGAAATTTCGCAAAAAGTACTGTGTAGATCACCTGAATCGTAATACTTCTAGGTTGTAGTTCGAGTGATATACCTTTCCTAATGGCTGTGTATGACCTCACACCATCTACACGTAATGCCGAGTAACTAGAAATTTCAATGGATTTTCACAATCGTGAAATTTCGGTGAATATTCGACGGAGTCACGTGATGAGATCTACAATTTTAAAGGAATGAAAATATAGGTTTCATGTTTTTGAGACGTCAACTCACGCTGGCGGTATTTGAGTGATATTTCCTTGAAATTTCTTCAGGTTCTGTAGGATCACCTCTCTGTTCACGTGATCATATGGCATCTCTTTTATCACCTGAAATGTCAGTGAAATTTTGATGAAATTTCATCTACTTTTCCGGTGGGATCTTGTGTGTCCGTCTCTTGGCCTAATTTTCCCTTGACAATATATTTCTGTAAAAATCAATTTAATTTTGATTTTTCAACTGCAATTGTAGATCGATCGACAGAAAAAAATGTAAACAAACCACTGGAATGTAAAGAGTTTTGTTCCATTTTTGGCAAACATAAAATTTAATAAATAAAATTATTATAACTATACCTTCTCGCCGCTGAGAAATTGCTGTAACGTTTTGCAACCCGTTCCAACTCCAATAGCTGAGTATTTTCAGGCAATTATTGTGAAGATCTTTCTTCGAATAAGATGATTGAAAAATATTTGTCTGAGTGTTTTGTCTTCCAAGAAATCATCACAATTCCCTCATCATGAGATTTGGATAACTTGTGTGTCATTTTGGTTCAACATAACAATCACTTCATTTATGACCTTAAAGTTATAAAGTAATTCACCCAAAACACCAGTGGCAAAAGGGTCCAATGTGCCACCGTGACCTACAGGAACAATTCTACCTCCGTTTCTCTGCCTCAACAAGTATTTGATCTTCTATTCAAAGTTAACATTGATTACTCCACTTATCAAAGACTGACATTACAACAGTCTCTAGAAGTCCATTCTGCTGGTTTGATGATGCCAACGATTCCGTTCATGTGATGGCGAAAAAATGCAGATTTGAGATGCGATTTGATCCGTTGTAAAGCGATCTTCCTTGTCGGGTCTGCGATACATACACAACATGAGGAGGAGCACACAGGATGAACATAATCATTTCATAGAAGATGTGACGGAGGCAGTCACAGAAGATGTGAAAGAAGATGAGGGATCTCCTGAGATCAAGACACACCATGTCATCAATCAGGGCACGTCTCCATCTTCATGTCTATCTTTGATTGTACGAATCTGTGATCATCTAACCTGACCAACGAATGCAGATTGGAGGAGCTCAAATAAAGTGGCCGCTTGGGTCGTCATCGTGGCGGTCTTTTTAGACCTCGTCTTTTACTCCATAGTCATCCCCATCTTACCTTTTGTCGCCGGAGAGTTGCATCTCGATCAGGTACGTTTTTTTGAATTTTGAATTCAAATTTTAAATTTTTGATTAAATTTATGCAGTTTCAAATTGGAATACTATTTGCATCTTACCCAATAGGTTTTTTTATAAGGATTTTATTTACCATTTGTTTTATACTTCCAACATTATCATCTTGTATGTCCTGGCTGCGGTAGACTTGAAGGGCAGATATGCAGAAGTCAAGTCTAAAAACAATGTGTGCTGTGAAAAGATCGTCTCTATGTAAAACTAACAATGGTAGCGTACTTGCTGAGTACACCTCTGTGCATTTACCTCGTGAATGTATTAGGAAGGAGGGTCTCCATGCTGGCCAGTGTGGTCGTGATAGAGGTGACCCAAAATCACTGCTCCTCTGAGTATTTTGATATCATGTGAATATGATGACTCATCATCATTCTTTGTGGCAGAGCCGTACAATTTATATTCTCTATATATATTATACATATTTACAATCTATATATAGCTCTGCTTATAGACTAGGTGGCCAGTATTGGCTTCGCTTTCGCTCCGAACTATGCGGCTCTGTGTGCTGCGAGATTTTTGCAAGGTGAGTGTCATCACGTGTCATGATGACATGTGATGACGTCATCAGGAGTATGTTCAAATCTGACTTGGACTGCTGGGATGGTCTTGATATCAACCTCTTTCAAGGAGCACGAGCAAGGTACGTAAACACAATTCTCTTCACCCAATTTTTCAGGGATTTATCTGGGTCTGATGTTCTCGGCTTCTGGGGTGAGGGTCTGACTTTTCAAGAAATTTCGCTGAAATTTCAAGCTGGGTGGACTTTTAGGTCCCTTTTTCGGCGGGACGATTTTCGAATTGAGCGGAAACGACAAGAGGGCGCCATTCTTAATAGTGAGCCTTCTTCTATTTGTAGATGGGGTTGCCAGAGCATTACTCAAAGGTGATTATTTGTTTTTAATTTCAAAATTTAAAATCGGAAGATTAACGGTCGTAGACAACGGCGTGGTACCAAAAGTTTCAAAAAAATCCTCCTGGATCATTCTAAAACACCCCAAGGTCAGTTGTCTCGTTGTAGTCCCAACTTTCACTGAAGTTTCACCGAAAAGGTGCTGGTCATCGCTGCTCTCACTGCCATCACACAATCTGGTCCTGGAGCTTTAGAACCGCTCCTCCCGATTTATTTCAATGCGACGTTCGGGCTCACTCCTGTCTGGATAGGTACGTCTACAACGTTGTTTTTGTGTATCTTTCGTTAGTAACCGTAACAATTGCATTATGATATCGTGCAGAGAAACCTCTCTCAAAGTCTTCACAAGATATGGTAGATGTCAAATGAATCTGACAGGTATCATATTTGCCGTCTCCACGGCAGGATGGGTCATTGGCTCCATGGGAATGGGCTGGGCCTCCGATAATTACCCTCCGTTCCGGGGACATTTGATCTTTGCCGCGTGCATCTTAGCCGGGCTAGTGCTACCACTCATCATGGTGCCAAGCACTTGGGCCGCCACCGTCTTCTTCTTCTTATTTCTATTCGGGACAGCCGTTGTAAACGCCCCTCTGGTGAGGATGAATTTTAAACCTTATTTTTTGGCGGGAAATCTTCAATGTGAGATTTCAGAGAATTTTCACGGAATTCGCGCGTTTGTGGAGAAGATTGTTTTGTGTTGAATTTATTCTCCAGCTCCCAGAATTGAATAGAATTATAATGAAGGATATTGGGGAAGGGTTCGACTCTGCAGCGACTGGACTAATCAATTTTTCTTTCTCTATAGGTGCCAGTGCTGGTGCTATTGGCTTCAGTGCTCTTGATGGGGTAAAGATCTCATTTTACACGTGAAATATATATTTTGGAAAATCCACTAAAAAAAGCCATGACATGAAATCCGCTTTGTTGCAACTGCAAAGAGTGTGATGTGCTTATCCGTTTTGCTTGCAGCAAAGATGCCAGCCATTGTACAAAAACTTCATTCGAATATGATGACGTCAGAATGACGTGAGCAGGTGTTGGGGCTGCGCACCTGCTTTCTAATCTTGGCTGGCATGTACCTATTTGGTGCTGCTCTCTTCGCGGTGGTGATTGTGGGTTCTAAACTTTTCCAAATGCCCAAGTTAGACGTACGTACCATTGTAGATGCAGTTGTAGATGCGCGAATTTTGAAATCCACCAGGATCACCAACTTCTGTCTCCCTCTTTAGAAGAAGATTCTGTGTGAAAGATAACAACTTTGGAGCGAGATAACTGCTATAGATACTGGGCTCAACTTGGAGAACCCAGATTTAACAAATAAACGAAGAAATGAGTACGGCGTTCTCGTTGTTTTTGAAGGCGCGTAAAAATGTCAAGTACACCTGTCTTTCAACACGATTGATCCACACTCTTTCAAAACCAACAAAACAAACGAACTCAAGGTGACGACCTCTTTAGCTTCCATGAACCGTTTCTAATGATGCAGCATGGCGACATCAACTTCTAACGAGGCATACACCGGCACGACTACAGGAGGAGGTCACATTCTGGGAAATCAGAGTGAGATCGCTAACACTCAAGAGGACATCAAGGGATTTGCCGCTGACGTCACCAACAAGCAGATCGACCAGAGACATTCCGAAGAGAATGAAGCCGCAGGAAACCCTAACATGGAGAAGGACAAGAGCTCCTGGACAGAGGATAAAGGAAAGGCGAAGCATGCCCACACTAACAAGCAGTGAAGAAGGCGAATGCGAATGGCGAATAAATGTCTGATCAATGACAATGATGAATCAGCCATGTCATTTCATGAGCGTTGTAGACGATGTAGATATTGTGCACATTCTTTTTTCAGATGCCACGTCAGTTAATGTCGACAAATTGTTTCAAAATCCTCTTCATTCCTCTATAACTGCGTTGATCCAAAGACCGTACTTTCGTGATAATTCACTGACTCTATTATGGTACTGATACCCTAAGTGTTCCTGTGGTCACTAAGCTAATTTGCATGGCAACGCCGACAGCTACCGTGAATCGCTCGGTATTCACCGTGACGAAAACTTCACATATTTCAAGATTACATAGTTGTAGATTGTCAAATGGAATACCTTGCATTGTTCGACTTTTTTTGCCTGCTCTCCCCACGACTTCGGTTTTGTTCTAAATTTAGCATGCCAAGGTTTGTCTTCCCCCACACAGACCCACTGTGCTGTCACATGTCAGATGTCAAAAACGTCATGACATGTCATCACCTATCTGTACATAGTCCCAATCTCTCACTCGATTGGACTCGCATACGCAGCTCTGCAGTCCCATGTTATATAGATTGGAAAAATAGTAAGGGACTTCTACTCGAGATTTTTTGTAAAAATTCCACAGAAGATCTCGATCACTTGTGATGTTGGCGGTGCTGTTCTTCTGTTTTCCATGAATCTCGAGTTGTAGATGGTCGACGCTGAATCTACAACGAGACTCACCGCGAATGACATGAGCTTGTGGAATGTCTGTGATGAGGGTGTGATGACCATCACGCTTGTGTCTATATCCCATTCTTTATTTATACAGGGAGAACATGTGCCCGAAGAAACCTGCGGTAAGATGTAAGAAAATGGAGAGGAAAATGAGACGTACGGCGAAGCCAGGAAAATCTGCCAGTGTATTGGCATGTCTTAAAAATTGTAGGTGTAAGTCTACGAAGATGATCTTGTCGTATTCTATCTGGTTGAAGAGGCTCAGCTTGTTCCATGTGAAATCTCTGATCACTATGAACAACCATCCTTCAGAATCTCATTGACAACTCACAACTTCTCAGTGAGTGATCTCTCTTCCTTTATCCACACCATCTTGATACTCAATTCTTCCAACAATGCCTTCTGTTCATTTGTGATCACCAACCTTTTAGTTTCCTCATTTTCCATGATGAAAATCACGAATGGGAACTTGTTTCCAGCACACCGCGCAGAATCCACCAACATCACCGCTCTTCCCAAACTCTGAATCTCGTTTCGTATGACTGTTGCAAATACTGTGGGATTTTGTCGTTTGATTTCTTCATTTTGGGTGAGGTGTTCCGTGTAAACTCGAGTGTCCGAAGGTCTATTAAATAATAGGACCAACAGAGGGATCACAAAAGCAGTGAATAGAACGACACTTCGCAGGCTGCTACAAATTGCCATGAGATGTGGTGTCTTGGTGACATTCCTTCCGTGCCCACTTTTCTTGCGACCATCTACAACGAGTCATCCCACTCGGCGTAACCTTCTTTTCCGAGGAATTAACTTCGGGCTCCATGGGGGGCTTTCACGTTCGACTTTTCCGAATTGTACGCACTAAGTACGCACCAACGACGATATCACACTTCTATTTTAAGACACGTCGAGTCTGCTGTACGCACAATAAATAGCCATAATTATCACGAATTTATTTATCCAACCACAGAACACTCGTCTTTCTCATGACCGCCAAAAAGGGTGACGGGAAGTTTGGATAGTGAAAAGCGGATAACATGATTTTTGATGTAAAAACGTCAGAAGGCGGGGAATTTTGTGGATTTCTCGAAATGCAAGTTTCGCCCCGTATTCTCCTGGCAATTAAGGTCGTTGCTGGCTTTGGCAAGAGCATGCGCCGTCTCCATTCTTTCAGTCCTCATTAATATTAAATCACACGACTCTGATGAGCTCTATCATATTCAACGTACACGTTAGGACACTCTTTGGTGAGCTTGTTTATATCACTGGATCATGTAGAGAACTTGGAGGTACGTCAAAGATGGTCAAAACTGTTTCCTTAGAGGTTTTACAGAGTGGGACGTGAGTAGGGCTGTTCCTCTACGTGTGGAACCAGGCTGTTTTGTCTGGTCGGCAACTGTAATACTTCCATCCTACACTAATATAGAATATAAGGTGGGAAATAATCGTTTTGACTCAGTTCGTAGCACCTCTACCTCATATCATTCGATACGCGGGAGATCTTCATCTTTATTGATCCCTGATAGTACATACTTTTGGATTCTGAGCTGGAGAAAGCGCAGTGGGAGCCATTTCCTCAGAACAGACGTTTATATATAACTTCATTATGGACACTTGTGGATGACGGACGATTTGGGCTTCTACGAGAACAGAGGCAGATTCTCACCTGCCAGGAAGCTTCACAACACATATTACCCAATCACTTCCAGATGTTGGCTGAGGAATTACGACATCGAGAGGAATTAAAGAATCAAAAAATGGTCAGATCCAACCGATGACAGCAATCATCTGAAATCATATAGATCATAGAAAATCTCCAACAGAAAGTAGACGAACTTAAGGCGAGATTGTGTGCGATGGAAGGAAAGGACATAAAGAGCTTATCAGTCAGCGAACTTAAAGACCTCACACAACGGAGTAGAAAAGTGGCAGACCAAGCTACAGAAACAGCCTTAGAGAAGATAGAACAGCAGATGAACAGCCGGTCATCAAATCAATTCAATGATTGGTACGTGCCCTCACATCTTCTTTGCCGTCATGACACAAGACAGTGTGGCCTGTATGCAACAAAAGATAGACACACTCATCTTGCCTTGTGCCCATTTCGTGGTCTGCCACAACTGCGCTCCTAAGCTATCAAATAAATGTCCCATCTGTGGAGTGAGGATCGAATCATTACATCAGGTGAGTCATCATGGAGAACTGCAGAAGAGGTTCTGAAGTATTATGGAGATAGGAAGTCAAATGAAGATATCGAGGTGTACTTCATCACAGGAATATTACCACCACATGATGTGTTGTTCCACACGGGACCGGCGGCTACTCTTGTGAAAATAGATATTTATGCTGTCGATAATTCATCATTTCTTTTGAGAGGTCATCATGATGCATGAGATTTTATATAGGCCGTGTTACGTATCGGCAGAGTTGTACACGTCATCATGTCACCGTGCACAGGACCGAAAGAAACAACGGGACCTGAGATCCCAGAATGTTGTTGAATCAGTTGTTGGTATATGAACTACAACGCTGTGAGATAAACATAGACTGTCTCTTCCAAGACACATTTATATTTTTCTTTTGGCAACACGCCGGTTTTTTGGCCAAGGTCGGTGACCAGGTCAGGGTAGGTTCCTTTAGATGTCAACAAAGATTCGGCTACACCTGCCATACTCTATTTTTAGGTTGATTATGGACTGGAGAATAATATTTACAACACAAATATAATATGGAGATTTCAGCAATTTCAGTATTCATTCTTTAATTCGAATTTCAATAACCAAAATTGCACGTCAGCACGATCATTCTGTGACTATTAATCAACAATGATTATCTGCCATGAAAGATTAATAACCACCTTTGAAGAAATGTAGCTTTTATACCGTGTACAGACGCAGTCTTTATGCGAAAAGAAGGACACATTTGTTATCCCTGGCACCCAATACACTTGTTAGTGTATTTGGTGGATACGAGCTCAGAGGAACCACAAAAATGAGGAACAATATGGATTTAAGCCTGAAATGGATGGTCTTTAGATCTACATTGGCGTGCTAACCTGTATGGAACCGCTGCTTGAATTTTCAAATCAGTGTCAAACGAATCTTCTTGTGTACACAACCGTTACGCAAATATTGGTGTCATTCACGGCAGAAATTTCTTTTGTGAAAAAGGGAAAATTCCACCCGTGGTTGCCGCGGCCACTGCCGCGCACAACTTCCGTGTGTGGGTGAAGACAATTTTTCACCGACAAAGAAGTGATGAAGGTCCTCTTTGCCTTTACCCTTGCCATTTTGGCATTAGCCGTTGCCCAAAACTGTGGCTGTGGATCAGATGCACCGGTAATACGACTTGATGCTCTGGGATTGAAGATTAAATATTATAGTGCTGCTCTCAGTATGGTTACTGCGGAAGTGTGAGTCACTGTCATCTGATACTGTTGCTGACCTTTATAGACCGCCGATTATTGTGACCCTGCCCAAGGATGCCAGTCTGGCTGTTGGGGATCTGGCTCTTCGGGCTCCAGTTCATCTGGTAAACCATTGACTCTGGTTTCATTTATGCAACAAAAAGGAGCTTGTCGGACGACTCTAAATAAAGGCAGGAGGTGGCGGTGGAAATGGAGGAAATGGAGGTAACAGCACTAAGAATGGAGTGTCCATGGCCAACGACTATGGCTTCTTGGGCTTCACCTATGCTTCCTGTGGCGATGCCGGATCAGCAAGCCGTGATCTGGCCAAGATGAAGTCATTAGGTGCCAGACACGTCCGTGTTTACGGCTGGTGTGACGATCAGTGGCTCAACCACGTTCTAGACGCTGCAGGTGCCAACGGACTGGGAGTCATTCCCATGATCTGGTGGGGATACAGCCAAGATGAATACAATGACGCCAGAAGGAAAGAGGACGTCGTCGTCAACACCATTAAGAACCACCGGTGAGCTTAACAAATCCGAACAAAGCAGTTGAAAAATTCTCCTGCTGCGACCTTATGTCTTTGTGGATAACATAACTCACGCGTACAGTTACGGTAACCATGTCGTATCCGTCTCTGTGGGTAATGAGCTCCTCTTTGATGGAGCCCTCTCTGAGGGAGATCTCATCACCGTGATCAAGAGAGTCAGATCTAACCTCGCCTCCTTGAACATCCCAGTGGGTACCTCTGAGATGCCCTACAAGATGACCCAGAATGTGGCCTCCAATGAGGACCTCCGCATGGCCAACATCCTCCCTTACTTTGCCGATGATGCAACCGATGGAGGTGAGAAAATTCAAACTTCTTTCTATAACTCCTGAAGAAAACCCTGAAAAATCTTAGGTAATGCCTGGAACGACATGCAGTGGGACATGAGCCAAAGCAGAAGTGAGCTAAATTTCAATGAAATTTCACTCAGGCGTTGTAGACATGGCCCACGGAAAGTTTGTCATCACAGAGACGTACTGGGCATGGAAGTTGAACGACTGGAAGCCTCACTCTCCTAACGCAGTGACAAGCTTGAGCTCCATGCAGAACTTCTGGAACATGTTGTCGGGTCACTGCAACGACTGGAAATCCTGGAATGCTGGTGAGTGTCTACAACGGGATATATACCAGGCTGAAATTTCCAGGATATTTTGCGTACTGCTTCAACGATGACTGCATGGAAGGGCTTGGAATCACTGACGGAAACAATCCTAGAATCCAGTGGAACCCTCGTACTTCCTGTTAAACATAGCAATAAATCGGCAAACTCTATTGTTTGTTGCTTTCAACAATGTTAAGAAATTTGTTCGTTGTATAGAACTGGGGCAAAATCGACCGCCTTATAGCAAGCCGACACCAAAATGCAGAAAACTCGCAATCTGAGGGGCATTTTACCAGCATGTTGGCCACAAAGAGCTCTCTCATTTCATACCAATAATGCCTGTTCGGACCTTCCGGCGACAATTCTGTCGCCGCGGTGCTGCGCTAGTGGAAAACTCTTTCTACAAAGCACGCCGGCTGTATTTTTTTGTGAATTTCAGGTTGTGCGGAACGAAAAGATCTGATCAAATCACAATAATCATCAAGAAAAATGGTAAGGGACATTACTTTGAGCAGAGTGTGATCATATATAGTCTGCCTTCGAAGAGTTTGGAGTGATGCCAGAGCTGATTGCGGCCGTTCAAAAATTGGGTTGGGAGCTTCCTCGTGACATCCAGGCAGAATGCATTCCTCTCATACTTGGTGGTGGTGATATGATGGCGGTAAGTGTCGAAATGTTGATGATCTTTTGATGTATTCATAATTCCCAGGCCGCTGAGACAGGATCAGGAAAGACAGGAGTAAGACATGATCGAGATCATCTTATTTATGAAAGATCTGAGTTGATGTAGGCTTTTGGATTGCCTTTAGTTCAGGTGGTGTATGAGCAGCTTAAGAACATAGCAGTCACCGCTACAGATACAGGGTGAGTCATTCATCAAGTTTCTCCTCCATTCATCTGATGTACAAGACATTTTAATTGATGATCTGCAAATCTTAAATGACATCTTTGTTTATGTTCTTCGCTACAAGCGTGGAAAATCAAGGATGTCTTTACTGCGCAGTCATAAAATTAGAATATAACTTGTGAGCCTCTTTTCACCCAAAATGATTTTAAATTCTAAACAAGACTCACCTTCTCAGCAAAACCGAAGATATCTCAGGACTGTTTAGTGCCACAGACAGGGATGCCTCCATGGCGATATCTCAAGACGGCCTCCTCCTACAATCCAGAGGCTCAAATTGGGGCGGAGCCCGCACCAAAGCGGGAATTTTGGCGGGAAAATATTATTACGAGGTGACTGTTAGAGATGACGGCGCTTGCCGTTTTGGCTGGGCCACGCGAGCTGCAAAATTAGACCTCGGGACTGACGCCCACGGATTCGGGTATGGTTTTTCAGGCAAAAAGTCCCACAACAGGAAGTTTGAGGACTATGGAGAGACCTATACGAAAGGTGACGTCATTGGATGTCTTTTGGACGCTGATGATGGGAAGATATCTTTTTCTAAGAATGGTGAGTTGTAGTTTGTGGTAATATTATCGGAAAAACTAATATGAAATGAAAAACTCTTTGTTGTCAGCATAATTACGGTCCTTCATATCTGTTTGAAATAATAAAAATTACCTATAATAAATAGATAAAAATCGAGTGGTTGTAGATTGAATTTATACAGGGAAGAATCTGGGCGAGGCTTTTGTGATACCACAGAATCTAAGGACAGGCGCTATACACGCAGTCGTATGTCTCAAAAATGCAGAGGTATCCATCTACAACGAATATATTATATTCTTATTCATAAAGGATAATCTTTGGTGAAAAATATATTTATTTGATTTAAATTTTAATTTAAATAAATTGAAAATTGAAGGTTTCCGTTAATTTTGGAGCTTCTCCTTTCAACCATTTACCGGAACAATTTATTGGACTGCATGGAGCACCTGCTTCTCAGATATCTGGTGAATCTAACAAAGTCTCAAAGTCTGGGTGAGATCTTCACGTGTTAATGATGATTTTCTATTAATAGAACGTCGCATTATATTTCTTCGGAAAAATCATTTTAAAAGCTGTGGTTGATTTTACAGCTCCACTACGATTTATTCTGACGTTTGTAGACGAGCACCCCTGGCACTATTAATTGAGCCCACTCTAGAATTAGCAGCGCAGACACTTGAAGTTGTCGCATCTTTCAGTGAGTGTCTTCCGAGCCCAAAGATCAAGCACTTGTTGGTTGTTGGTGGTCAGAAATCCAATGAACAAATACAGGTCACATTTTTATTTTCCCGAAAAATATTTAAAATTTGAACATTTGAGTTGCGATTTTTACATGTTTTTACGGTGGTCGAAAATAATTCGTGAGAGAATCTGCGGTAAGCTAACGTGATTTCAGACGTTAGCTAACGGGGTTGATATCGTAGTGGCAACTCCCGGAAGGCTTGCAGAATTGATCGACACCGGAAGAATAGATTTATCCGCCATCAGATTTTTGGTATTGGACGAAGTGGACCAGTTGATCAATACCAGTATTAACCAGGTATTTACACATCTACAACCAGAATTTTCCCAGAATTTCTCAACACAAATAACAAAATATCTTGGATTTTCTTTTTTAAAAATTGCACAAAAATGTAAATATAAATATAAAATAAAATATAATAATATTTTTAGATCAACAAAGTGATGGCTGCCGTTCCCAGAACATCATCACTACAAGTACTTTTATTTTCTGCGACACTTCACGATGACAGGGTCAGAGTACTCGGCGAAAAACTGTGCCGATTTCCGCAGTGGGTCGACCTCAAAGGAAAAGATGCCGTACCGGAGGTGAGTTTTACACATCTACAACGAACATCATGACTGGTTGTAGACTGTCGAATATGTATATCTGGCTGCAGAGCCGAGAGAGAATAGAGAGTGGGTGAATGCTAAGCCAAAAATCAAGACGGACGGAATCCACGCACAAGGTATTTTCATTTAGATTAAGATGTCATAATGTGTACAAGTGATATATTTGATGACGTCATACTTAGATAAGACGTCCACGCAGCTTTCCACCCCCGAGAGTTACTCCGAAGCCATCAAACTCCTCAAAGTGAGATGTTTTCACTCACCGTAATTATCGTGTTGGGGTCACGGTAGTTACCGCGACGTGCCCGGTTTTCGTCAATTTTCTGAGAAATTTCAGCCCATTCTTTTGAAAAGAGCCATTGACAATTACAATATGGAGCAAGCCATGATATTCTGCAGAACGAAAATAGAATGTGACCATTTGGAAAATTACCTGAAAGTTCTGGGGGTCAACTACACTTGTCTGTCGTTGCATTCAGATAAAACTCCACAGCAGAGAAAAGAAAACGTTCTGGCGTTTAAAAACGGAGAAGTCAAGTGAGCGTCTCGTTGTAGACCGTTAATTATATATATAGTGCAGACTCCGCAGCGATTTTATTGCAGATACTTTCCAAGAATAGTGTTATCATATGATGACGTCATCAGGTTCTTGATATGTACGGATGTAGCAGCAAGAGGAATAGATATACAAGGCCTTCCATATATGATCAGTAAGTCCATCTACAACTGTGTTCGAGTTTTGGCGCCAGGAGATTGAAAGGAGTAGATTATACACTGCCTGATACAGCTGAGGATTTTATACATAGAGTAGGAAGAGTAGGAAGGGCCGGAAAATTAGGCCTCGCTGTATCCATAGTCGCCGCAGAGAAAGAAAAGGTGACACATGGCAAGATGCACGATGATGACACGAGTAGGTCTGGTACCACACTTGTTCTTCAAAGGGAAGGAACTGCACAAACAGTAAACCTCAAGAGGCCGGTGGCTGTGCCATCTGGTGGGACGAGCAGTTGTATTTCCAAGAGATACAAGGGAGGTTAGGTGTTGAGATTCCACAGATGGAAGAAGGCTGCGATACAAGAGTAAGTAATATTTAGATTTTACAAAGTCGTACTCATGCATCACACATCAAGGCTCCATAGTTTAGAGGTAAAATTCCTGCTTTGGGTGCAGGAGGCCCGGGTTCGAGTCCCGGTGGAGCCCACGTTTTTGCTGTTCAAACTTGGATTTTGGCTCATATTTTGTTTTCTCAAGTGCACAGGGATTTGGAAAGAAAAAGGAAGAGAAGGCCGAAGAGTTCATCTCGCGCATCACACAACTCGCTCCTCTCGTAGCCGAGTTGTCATCCATGGAGAACGACGCACAGAAGAACTTTTGGGATTTAAAAAAGAAATTCTCTGCAGCATAAAACAACGTTTTCATTGTGGATATCTCGCCATGTACAGGAAGGAAAGATCCTCCGATGCGTTCACCAACTTGTTCGAGAACTGATTGCACACCTAATCCTCTCAGAAATCGAAATGTATAAAGGTTGCATCCATGTGTCCTGTTGTTGCGGCTCTGCCGCAGTGTTGCCAAAGTGTGTGGACAGCTGCAAAATACATTTTGATGCAAATCTTTCACCTTGACGGTCACGAGCCGATCTTCGGTGATGTCCGGACGTGCTGGTGCCTTCACACACAACAGGAGGGGAGTGATCTCGACCACCTCAGCTTCCACCTTTTTTCCCTCAGAATCTACCTCTGAAAGAATCCTCTCACCTCGTCGAATGACACCTTCACGCCTTTGAGGTTGAAGTCCTTCCCTCTGATCCATATATCGTGTGTCAGATTGTTAATTCCACTCTTTGGTAATAAATCAGTAACTTTGGGACCTATAAAGATGAGCATGTAATTACCAACTCTGATTGCTGTTATGACAAGGCGGCAATTTGTTATAGCTGCATTATTACATAATTCAGCCTCCGCGGCTGTAGACACTGGATGTTATCCTCCTCAGCAAAAACTCAGGGGTATCCGATTATTTCACAAACACAAAAACAGCCAAAAGAAAATATGTTGATTTCAAAGAAGAATTGAAAAGCTCACTCTTAGAAGCTAAAGATTTGTTGGAGTGAACTTGGAATATATCTGACATGATCGTCTCCTTGTGGACGCTCTGGTCTGTCAGCCTGTAACTGCAATCGAATCGCAACCGGAATCTGTTCATATTTGAACTGCAATGGAGCTGTATTGCTTCAGGATTTATTTTCTTTTAAAAATTTGCAAGTTTGACAAAAAAAACTCACTTTGAGCGAAAAACTGGTGTTGTCGTTCAAGTCCATTCTCTTTACAAGACTACCCGTTGTAGATTCCAACTGTGCTGATGACGTGTCCATTATACGGTGACCATTGTTGTCACACAAGTGAACTACAACTCGGCCTTCTACAATTCTCTGAGTGAATTTCGTCGATTCTTTATCACCGATAATCATCGGATTTGGTAACAAATATCTGTAAAAAATTAGTTTGCGTTTGAAGGATTTTTTATGACAGCTTTGCCATGGTACCAGAAGTGATGTGCTTTCATTCGTTTTGTTATTATTTTCTCTGATCTTCAGAAAAAAATCGAGTATAATCCTTGAGAATCTTCACTTGCCTGTTCTCATTAAGGTAACATTTCCTCTGTAAGAAGTTGGGCTGTTGTTTTAATGCCAGACGGTTGCTGGTCGAGTTTGATGTGGTTTCCCAGGACTCGTCCATACCCGAAAAATCATCGGAATTTCGCAAACCGGATTTTTGCGGGGAATTAGGATTGACCCACTCCTGTTTGACACCTGTGCACGGTAAGAGACGTGATTTTACGGTAAGGATCGCGGTAATACCTTCTGGCACGTTATCGTGTTCGTGACCATAGTTGGAAGGCACTCTCGCAAACGCCCCTGAACTGAGAATTTTCAGTGAAATTTCTTCGTTGTAAACCTCCACGATCGCAGAAATCAGAAAAGTCTTGCAGTCCAACTCCCGCGACTTTCATTTACAGGAATTAAATATTGTCAGTAACAAAAGCCTTACGCGAGGTTATTGTACTCGCCAGAGATCGTCTTTCGAAGTTTGCTGGGCTGTTCCGTCATGTGCACGTCATCACTCAGAATCGGGGAGCCAGTAGAGTGCACCAGGTTATTCTGCAAAAGTCATTCACGGTAACAAGGCTGTAGGTTCACGTTAGGATACCATGACGACTGGATTTTATTTTATGTTGACGTTTGTTCGAAGAACAAATTTTTTGCGGTTGTTACCGTGCTTTTTATGTGCGTTCGGAGAACAAAATTTTATGTTTGTTTTGGGAATCAAATGATGAATCACCATATCGTATTGTTCATTCATGTGCATGCTTTGATTGTTAGACATCTCCCACGGCATTCTAGTGTGTGCATCTATAAACTGTTTCTTGTTAATAATGTCATGCCGTGTTGTGTATTAACAACAATACAAGACAGAAATCTTACTTGTGGCCTGGGCAGAGAGCTGTGTCCTGCAGAGCTTGACCTTCCCTTCAGAATCTGTGTCCTTGGGGATGTACTTATAATGTTCGGGTTGACATTTGTGATGCCAAGGGCATCCAGATCAGGCATGGCACCTTGTCCAACAGAAGCACTACGAGTTGGCTGAAACTGAGAAGGAGGTGCATTTCCCATCTGTTGATTATGGACATTTGGGCTTGAATGTCGGAACACAGGGTTAAGAGAAGAAACTCGGGGTCCAAGCTGTTAAAAAAAATTAATCGGTTATTATATAATTGGACTTGTATTAAATGTCGTTGGCAAAATGTAATTCGTATAGTAGGACTGACATGAGCGACTTGGTTCTGTGTCTGAGTTTTCTGATATTGTAGAAGTTGTTGACGATGTTGATGCTGTTGCTGTTGAGCTGCAGACAGAGCATGAGATCTCGAAGTATGGGGAGACATCATTTTCGTGTGATTGGTATTATAGTTGGTATGCATTTGTGTGGTTTCTTGAAGTTGATTGTGGGGGAGCCCAAAAGCCTCTACGCTCTTCATTAATTCGTCAAATGACGCATCGTTGAACAGCTCCCCCATCCCATCTTCTAGCCTATAATCTGTCGTCTTGACCTTCTTTATCTTCTCACCGGTTGCGGATGAGAAGAATCTCTTGAAAAAATGTTCCGAAAGACAAAGAATTGAAAAAAACGACGGTGAGCTTACGCCCAAAGATATCTCGGACGCTTCCGAGGAGAATCATTCATCATCGATCTTCATTAAGTGTGGCTCGGTTTAAGAGGCTCCTGCCCGTTCTTGATGGCGGCTCCGGCTTTGCTGGCTTCTCATCTGTTTCTGTCTTATTCCTCCCTCGGCTGATTGCTGTAGATGTGAGGACATTCTCTCATGTTTTTCAGTAGACTTCGACCTGATTAAAACACCAAAACGTATCTGTATTCGTATTATGATTTACGATTCTTGTAGCGTTTAAGAAACGCGGTGCAAGCGCGTACTTCATTTCTCAATGGTTGTGATTTGAATGTCTTGTGCGATCGATCTCACAAAAAACATTTCTCGTGTTTTTTGCAACACAAGGCACTCTCCATCGTAAACAGGCACTCACCATCAGTTGATGGAGCCTTCAACGCCGCCGAAGGCGGAAGCGGCGGCAGCGGTGTCATCGGCGGTCTCGACAAGGACACCTTTCTCTCCACCTTCATGGAGGGTAAAGACATGGACATCACCGCATGATGTGGATCTGTCATGATGGCCCCCGGGATGGGCCGAGGTTTAGAGGCAGCTCTGGCTCGTGATGTCGGAAGTTGTGGCATGTTGTTGATCAAGATGAGCAGATATTTGGATAGACGTTGTGTCCTTGTGAGGCCTTCGATCGGGTCGATGTGGGCGTCCATTCTGTACAGATTCGGGGCCACAACGATGGCTAGTTGTAGTCAGCACTACAACGGGTCTTTGGGTGGATATTTTGTGTTGCGGCTCTGCCGCAGTAAACAACGGTGTAGATCATCAACTGACCCGTATTCTCCAAAGTCATCTTGTTCTCATTCGAATGAGAAGCCACCTCCCGTATCAAATGAATGAGCCACTCTAACAGCGCGCGCGCTTCCGGCATTAGTCTTGCCACCCCCTTCATACAGACCTCCGCATCATCACTACACAGCTCATCGCGTGTCACGATCTGCAACAATGGGTCCGCCATCTCTCTGAACCACAGCTTTAAGAGGTTGCAGGCGACGTGTAGCTCCATTGTAGATGGGTACTCGTTCGAGTTGATTTTGCTCTTGCACTCGGAGACGAGTTTAGAGTCCGCGGAAATTCGGAAAATTCCCTCCTTTTTGATGTTTTCTTCCTGCGAAATTTCAGTGAGATTTCGGAGATGTTCGGGTGGATTTCAAGTCACGTGAGGATGACTAATATCGTGATTGTCCGTGAACAATGTACAAATGAGGCAGAGCCCCAAAAATTGTCTGGTTGTAGATGTGAAACACTTGATTTGCTTTCATGACATCATGAGATTTTTAGTCTACCTTGAATATGATATCTCTCAAATAAAGTAAAATAAAAGGTACTTGGATCCCTACTTCCATCAGATATTCGAACGTTAAATCCCATATTTTGGCGGGAAAACTTTCGATCTGAAATTTCCTCGAAACTTCACCTAATATCGGGTCTTGCACTCTCGGTAATGTCAGAAAATCACAACCGAATACGCCCTTTCGGCAACATAATTTAATGATTATGGGCACTTTGTTCTGTTTTCTTTCACCCTCCGCAATATTCACAGTGATCTATAAATAGTCACTCATGACATCTACAATGATGTAATCCGTGGTACAACTGCAGCTTTGCTGCAGGATTGCATTTCGATCGTGTCAGAGTGTTGCAATTCATTAAAACGCGAGAAAACATCAAGAATGCGTCGTTGTAGACGCAAACATGTGTTTTATACAGATACAAGAACCCCGCCTCATCCATGGACGGCATCTCCGGCCTACCGGAGTGGTCTCCAAGGTATAAACCTTCGGTTTGCGGCTTTGCCGCATTTAGCTCCATTGCACGTTGGAGCCGTCTCCAGTGCATTTTGTCTCGAATAAACTTAAACCGAAAAACATCCACAGAAAAAATCATAAAGAGGTTCGTCATGCACTGAGAACATATGAAGATCTCCTGAGAAATATTCTGACCTCTTGCAGTGGTGTGTAGTTCTTTACAACTAATGTTACACGCACGATCTGTGGCCGATTCTACTTTAATCAACGATTTTATAAAGGTTTTTTATGTCTTAAGAAAAAAATTTTCAAGTCCAAAAATCTCTTTGATCAGATTTGCAGAGTATGGAGGAGCACTTGCGGCTCCATCAAAATAAAGGTCTGAAAATCAAATTCGTTTTCGGAAAATTTTGCCACACCGAAATTTCACAAAAAAATCTTGGAAATTTCGGTGAAATTTCACCTTTTGTAGTTGCCCTAATGAAGGCTCAAAAGATAATAATAATGAAGGAGGCACTGCGGAAGGGTATTGACTTCCCGGCAACCCCGTCGAGTGTTCTATAGCGAATTTGGTAGTCCGGTTTACCGTCGAAATCTACGCGAAATTTCGTCAGGAGAATGATGTGGAAAATGGCGGGAAAAAATGGCGGGAAAATGGATCTCACTTGGAATGAGTCGGTCATCATGATGCCAGTGTCCATCTCTGTGACATGAAAGTCAAGATAGCCTTTTGACAACTACAATTGTCAGAAAATTACAAAATATGTTAAAATAATATTTTAAAAAATAATATTTCAATATAAAATTGAAAAAAATCACGAGGATTCGAGATCTACAACGAGGCTCACTGTAAGTTGTTTTGTGCCCACGGGGACTTCCGATTTAGGTAATGAGGTTCCGTCTGTTGGTAAATTTCTTTTAAAAATATTGGATAAAATATCTGAGATGGTTTTTTTCCCTGTATCTACAACGAGTGAATATTTTTTTCTGAAAAGGTCTGACCTTGGGGTGCGGCTGCGTTTGGGGAATCTGTCAAAGATTTAAAATTCAAAATCTGAAAATTGGCGCGTGTTCAACATTTCTCGCAAAAATAGTTTCATTTTTTTGCGACCAAGCTAAAGTTTCATTCTGACACAACAGAGTTTCATTCAAATGCGACTCACCACCAAGAATATTCCTCCGTTGTAGCTCCTCCTTGTCAGGCCGCACCGACAGTCTCTCCTCTAATATCACACTCGTCTTCTTCATATTCACTGGACCTGGGTTTTCTGTTTGCCCTCGGCTCTCCATCACCTTGTCTATAACGATCAGACATGATATGACAAGATCATCATGAATGTGAATAAGTGCTTGGCGTGATCATCCTTCTTTATGAATTTGTTGGAGCGGACTTGAACAAAATCTCAAGTGGAAGTAGAATTAGAAGCACTTTCTAATTCAACATCTCATTTTCAGATTGATTATTTTCATTAATCATCTCTTTTGGCGGACAGATTTCCTCCTTCCAAATAATACTGTGGTTTTGCCACAATTACAAAATGTCTTTTTTGTCCTTCTGATGTCATCATTTTAAAAGACATTTCCCCACCGATCATTTGTATTGCCTCTTCATTAATTGGAGAGACCGCTGAAAGAGGGAACCATCCACTCTTACTCGTGAGTTCTGATGCCCCAAAAGCCCACATGTTACTATCCACTTCCTATTTCACATCATCAAAAGGTGAAAGCAATCGCAAATTGAAATGATCTAAATCAGACAAACAATTGTTTGTTAATATCTGATCAAAAACATTCCTTTTAAAATGACCTACCCGCATAATGATGACATCGTTTAATCTCATGGCCAATTCCTTATCGTCTGAAGCATTCCGTGTTTGTGTGGCTCTAACTCTGGCCCTCGTTGGTCTTGTTGGTGTTGGCGGTGGTTCTTTTTTACATGTTCTGACTTCTCTCAAAGTTTGTCCTTTGAGTTGTTCCATTGTCGCTGCTGCTCCTGGTGGCGGTCGGGATGAAAGACTAAATCGAATTAAAACTGTAGAAATACGATTCACATCGCAGTGCCACATTGAATACAAACCTCGCACTGGAGCTTGTGGAACTGACAGTAGAAGACTTTTTTGCAAGTCCTCGTGGTGTTGTGTGAAATCCATGCATCACCTATATCACTCAGCCATCTTTTACCTTCCACATCATGAAGACTCACTATCGCTCCTGATTTCCCAGATGATGGATCTTTCGCCACAGACGGCGGCCACTTCGGAAGGCTGATCGACTTTTCGTTATTATTCACTGATGATTTGGCGGTGAAAAAAGGTGGCGAGAGAACAACTTGACCAGAAAACATCACCTCTTAGAGAGAGGTCAATGATGCGCCTGCGTCCACAACAGAATTTTCAAACCCAAAAAGGAATATGTTTCATTTCAATGAGATGACGACTGCCAACAACGATCGGAAGATGTCAAATTATTCCGCCAATAGAGACAGATGCAAGCCCTGCTTTTATAAGTCAAATGAAGCCCCGACTTATCTCTCGCCTCGACGTCCTTCGTCTGAAGCTGGTCTAACCTTGTGTTCAATTTCTTTTTCTAAGATTGAAATTGGTGTTCGTGTTACGCAACGAAATTTCGGAGTGCAGAGAAAGTGTTGGTCTCCAAGAGATGGTGATGAAGACCCATCAAACTCAAATCTTTTACTTTTCAAAACTTTTCTCGAGGATCTCCTTCGCCAGTGTTATCGAATCATACCAACTCGATATGTCGGCGTCGATTGTCTCATTCTCTTCTTGTTGCAAAATTATCTCCTGTATACTTTCTGGGGGAGAGTCTTGGACCTCCAATGGTTCTACTTGGTATTTATGGAATATGGCACGAGGTGACTCTTCTTCGCAGTCGTGCACCTCTTTGGGGACCTCTTTAACCTTTTTCCTTTTATCTTCGCGCTCGACGCACTTTAAGCCGCCCTTGATGCAGTTACTGCACGGTCTCACTATGCATATCAGCAGAATTTAGAGATAGTGTACAAACCTTCTCCGCAAGTTCTGTGACGCCTATAGCAATCCTCACAAGATGGTACGGCTCTCTTCTTTGATCGTACTCCTCTCATCTTGGTTTCTTCTGCCCACACACAACTGTTTTTGGCTTGGAACGAACGCATTCCTGACCAGTGAGGAACTTACCCATCCAAAAAAAAAACGTACTTCCGGAAAATTCATACACGGTTACTTACCCTTCAATGTCACGTTAGCACTGTCCGAGTCAAAGATACGAATTCTCCGGGGTCAAAAGGAAGCGTTGAATCCCGGAAAACATCGTGTCAAACATGTCTGATTTTCATCCTTGCTATCTGACATAATTTTTCCGATGTCACGTTACGCGTTGTTCGTGGTAAGCAACCGGACGTCCATTTCGATGAACAGCCAATGGCTTGTCAAAAAGTCAGTGGGGCGCTCAAAACCAGAATTATTCTTCGGATCTTGCAAGAAGGCTGAGAAACATATGCAGATTTGAATTGTTCGGCCCCTTACGATACGTTTACGATTGTCGATGAAAATCTTTCAAAGATTTCACTGAATTCAGTACACAAGCACCTTTGTTTAGATCTGTACAGGAGAAACTTGGCTATGAGACTGTACCAAGCTAAACACCGAACAAAATTGGCAACGAGATGTTTACATTGCTGTAGAGTAAAACCTCTAAAGAGTGAAAAGAGTACATTTAACTGAGACTTTATGCCTTCTGTACGTTTTAGCGGTAGATGCCAAGAATTGAATCGTGTCAGATTTTTTACACGGCTATCAGGATTAATTTTTCATTGAGCGAGGTGTTTCGCGTCCGGAGTAAAGAAGAGTACTGCTGGGATTTGGAAGAATTGTCGCTGCGGTCAAAGAACTTGGGAACAACATTGTTGACAATCGGGGGCGTGTCAGAGAGTACCGGGATTGTGTCAGTGTCCGGCGATGTGTCAAAGTTCATCGAGGTTGTGTCAAATTTTTTCCATATTAATAACATTTCGCACATACATCCTGGAGTTGACTTTGAGCGGTAATACAGCTCCTCACCCTGCTTTTGTTTCACCTATCTTACAAGCGACAATCACAATTAGCTGTTGTTGTAATTCCAAAGCTGGTCAACTACCGGTGAGATCCTCAGCGTCTGAGGGAACAAGAAGTTTCCGGAAAACATCAGGAATGAAAAACCGGAAACAGAATTATCCGAACCGTCTTCTTTCAGCGCACCGACAGGATGGGTAAAGAAGAAAAGAAAACAGATACAAAGTCCTCAACAGTCAGGCAATAACATCAGTTACATTAGCAGCGAGAAGAAGAGAAGATCATGCCACGCACTTCGATGAAAGAGAAAGACACAAATCAATTGAAAGAGCTGTTTCCGGAGGTGAAAAAACAAATCATTCACTGTTAAGATCACACTGAAACCTTGTTTAGATTAATGAAACGATGATCTGGAGTGTCTATAAGACAAGTGGTTATTCTGCCGAGAAAGCAGTGGTCGATTTATGTAGAGGAGATCATCAGCAGGCAGAGCCACTCTTAGCACAGCTTAGAGCCGCAAAGACAAAGAAAACCAACACCTCAGTGGGGGAGCAGGAGAAGCCCAAAGTGGCGGGGAAGATGGCAGAAGAAGTGTATAACCGACTGAGATGGGACATGTCTGTCAACAGAACAGGGATCATCATTGGATACGAAGACAGATTCCTTGGCGTTCAAGAGGTCAGTCCACAAAAATTTATAAATTTTTGAATCATTTAAAATAATCCCAAAGATTCTTCGAACTTTGCTCACAAATAAAATCTTTTGTACATTTTTGAATTTCCTGATGGATTGTAGATAGCATACGAAGCCTTTGCGGACACACGTGATCTTGTCGGCGAGACATTCATTCCATGGCACAGAGTGCGACATTTCAAGACATCACAGAACGACATCATATGGTCGAGGCAGACCAAGACAATCAGACTACCAGAGCACACGTCACCAGCGGCATAGATGACGTCATCCAGTAGTTTGAGATTTTTCAAGGCGGGAAATTGTATATTTGTGAATAAATTTCAAGGAAAGATCGCTGGTGATACGATTTGATTTCTCCATAAAAATTGATGTTGCGTTTGTATTAA
The DNA here is from genome assembly GCA_002081555.1 of Protostelium mycophagum. Classification (NCBI taxonomy): domain Eukaryota; phylum Evosea; class Variosea; order Protosteliida; family Protosteliaceae; genus Protostelium; species Protostelium mycophagum. Next base: position 7,284 of record MZNV01000072.1, on the reverse strand, counting down.
ATAAACAGTATTTATTTACAGCAAAAAATATATAATTAAAAAGCATATTCCACATCTCATAACCACACAATTGCCGCTTGGTATTTTTACCAACCTAAATAAGGTTGTCCCGTCTAATTAAAATGAATATTCGGACAGAACAGTTTCAAGTATCACTATATTTATTTACACTTGTCATTCCATTTCTATAGTACTGGCACGTCGAACCAATATACAAGATAGCCTAGCCTCTTCAATACGTCTTTGAAGAAAAAGCCAACAGAAACTTTTTGGCAGAAGTCAATCTGGAGCCAGAGAGACTTGGACTCAAATCCTTAAAAATAAACTGTGAACAACTTGTACGTCTACCCAAAGTGGTCACTTGGTAAGATATCGGCTGGGTCCCCTGTAATCAATTCTTGACCAATCATGTTGATCTGTGAAACCTGTATCTACAATCAATTTCTCTTGCTCCAAAAATAGATCACTTTTCACCTCCCAATTCGTAGATTTTATAAAAATCCTGTCGAGACGGCTGCCCGGCCACGGCTCTGATATCATGTGGTTCTGTGAAATTTCAGTGAGATTTCTTTACGTCAATCTACAATTGCCTTTTTGTGATCAAAAGTGAAACCGTTTAAAAGTGCCTCGTCCTCAGAATTCTTGTGTACTTCTAACCAAGCATCTTTATATGTTTCTGGAACCTAGTTATATTTATTAACATTGCATGTGGTCAATCTTGATGAGAACACGGTTATTGGTGCCGTCATGCGTGATATTGTTTGAATCTTTAGACGTCAACATATTCAACGAAATAATTCTGCTCACTTGGAAATTTTCCTCACCATCACCAAAATTGAAATCGCCCATGATAATGGAACTTGCTGTCTCAAATTTTCGAAACGCAATCTTCATCTACAACGGTGTAAACGATAGTGGTAGTGAGGACGAAAATTCGTGTTGATGACTCGCCTGAGCTTTTCTGTAATTCTTATATTGTGGAAGTGATTCCAAATGACAAGTTGCCACTGCAATCTCTTCACCGTCTACATTGAAGATTCCATACAAAAGTGACCGGCTCTGATTACTAGGAAATTTTTGTTTTTCGAAATTGTCTTTTGGCGGGAATTTTGACAAGAGAACACAAGAGTACCAAGCAGTCTGAAACATGTGAATATACCGTAACGTATTCAAGTAAATAATTTTGCTGCATTGCTTTTGCTTCCAAGAGAGTTGAGGTTTTTGAGGAAATGTACAATTAAAATACCCATTTCTTCTCTTGTATGCCTGTGATGTAGTATTTTTCTCTGACCCAGCTTTGTTCCCGCAAAAGCCACAGAAAATCCCTCTTGCACTCTTGGAAAGCGATAAAGTCCTATGGACATCAGATCGCACAACAGAAATGAACTACTGACAGGTTCTTCTTTCTTGACGATGTTTAAAAGATGAGGATGGCGCAACTCCGCGGCCTCTCCAAACCAGACATTCCAAGTCAATAGTTTCAAAGAAGAATGTGATCCTCTTTGATCTGCCAAAATGATCGAGTCCCACTCTGGATCCTAATTGAATTTCAAAACAAAATTAATGATCAGCCTACATTATATTGAGTCCATTTGTTGTTAAGGAACTTCAACGCCACAAGAGAAGAAGTGGGGAAGCCGTCACTCCTGATCTTTGCGCCGTCCATCAATGTGCAATGGTTCCACAAAAACGTTTATTCGCAACGTAAATGAGCGCGTTTACAACTCGCTCTCTCCTGGAGGCAGCCTTTGGATTATGTATCAAGATTACAACGGAGGGAGGATGGTATCTGAGAGTCTATCAAAGAAGAGCAGGCTGGGGATAGGGGTTCATATGTCCTCAATGGTACAAAATTACCCCAAAATTCAATAAAAATAGCGGTTAATGTAGATCTCCAATATCATCTGCGGTAAGAAGCCCAACTTTCGCTTTAACGAGACGACGCAACGAAAATAAAGTCAATTTAGCAGTTTAGAATGCAGATGTGTCTACATTGAATTGTTCAGAATGCAGATATGTCCGCATTGAATTGTTTGGAATGCGGATAACTTGGTCCAGCCCAATTTTGCAAAATTCCAATTAAGTTCCTCCAGTAAGAATTGTAATACACACACAAAAATACCAACTATAATCTGTCAATTAAAATTATCCATTGTTTTTGTGCTACTTAATATGCACATAACTATGTGTATTACTTACACAAAAAGAGAATAGAGAAAAAACTAACAACAGAGAGAAAAGGTAAACTCAAAGACTGTCCTCTAATTGGGACGACACTTCAAGTGTTTTATTACTCAGCCATAACAGCTGTTCCATGAACATGTGAATCTTCCTAATTTCTGCTTTGTGCATGCGTAACTTGGCAAATTTTAATAAATAAACAACAACGTTGATTAAAATGTTGAAATAACTTGCGAATAAATTATATAAATTTATTTGTACTTTTATGTCATCAATGCCTGACATTGTCTCCCTGGACACTACCTAAGTAGTGTACACTGTTGTCTCAATCTCAGAGACGGCAGGAATGGAATGCAGGAGCAGTAAAGAAATAAAGAAGTCAAAACGCTACTGTGGTCTCAACTCTGTCTCTTCAGACAGACTGAGGTTTTATTAAGAGTTGTTTCGTTGTAGATAGGATTGGAATGGCGGGTGCAATTAGTCGCTTGTCTACAATGCTGGATTTGCCAAAGCTCAGCGCTTGTCAGGCATCAATGACATGCAAGAACGAATAAAATTAATATAATTTATTTGTAAGTCGCAACGACGTTTAAATCAACGTTGTTGTTTATTTATTAAAGTTCGCAAAGTTACGCGTGCGCGTTTACAACGCGCGACGCGGAAATTAGGAAGATTCAAGTGTTCATGGAACGGCCGTTATGGCCGAGTAATAAAACACTTGAAGCGCAACGTCCTGAAACAGGACGCGTCTTTGAGTTTACCTCTTCTCTTTGTTTTTGTTATCTCTCTCTCTATTCCTTCTCGTGTAAGTAATTACACTTTCTAATAATACCCTTGTGGCCTTGCCTCGTTCCCACAAAAAAGAACAGAAATAAATATCAATTAAAGTTGCAATTTTATTTTTTATTTTTTTTGCTGTTTGCCGTCCCTCTAATAGCGGCTAACGCAGATCTCCGATATGATCTGCGGTAAGAAGCGCAACTTTCGCTTTAACTGCTATTTCCGATCCCAATGTTTGTGACGACGCAACGACGTTATCCAAGGACAGTCTTGTTACCTTCCCTTCCAACAGTGTACTTGAGATACCCATACCTACACCTCTCTTAGGGGATGTATTAAAACTAGTCATTGGAAAGATAGATTTAGTTATCAATACAAGGGCATCCTCCTCTGAAAGCTGCAAATTGGCCTTTAGACAACATTCAATTAGTAGATCGGACTGTAGGCACCCAAAATTCATTCAGAACATAGTCCTCAGATGGTTCACAGATTCTCCAATCAACACCTTTGATACCACCAAATGGAATTAATTTAACAATCTACACTGATGACTATTATAAGTCAGTATAATCTGGTCTTCTTACAATGATTGATTTTTTTTAGAGTCATCAGCTACCGTGACAACCAGAACCGTCCTTATACAATAAGACAGAAAGCCACAGTCAGAGACAACCTCACTCTTTCTATAACTATTCAAGGAACTAATAGAAGTGTCAGTAAGACATATATTTGTAACAATTGTAAACAATACAACTGCTGGTTTTTCAACAACTCTAATATCACAACCATACCTATTGATAATATTGGAAATCTTGATGACATAATGGTACAAGTATCACATTTGAATTTTACTAAAATGATCCAGGATGTCAAGTGCCCTCAAAGATGTGACAAAAAGTTGTCTGCAGAGCATTGAACTGATTAATAATGTCAATATACTCAATGCAGTATGTGACTCTCAGACATATAGAGATTGCCAAGCAATGATATATAGAATTGTCAACAATCCCATCACAAACAGTACTTCAACAACTGCCTGCAATTTGGGTCATAAGAACAATTGTCTGTTTATTGGACAAGAGAACATCAATCCTAGATTCACTCAGGTGGATTTCATTTGTGTGTTAAGTTTAATCTATTCTTAGGCATGTTTGAACCTTCCAACAAGTGAATGGAGAATTCCAATGGTATCTATATGAAACCCTTGCCTGATAAAAGCATTCATATTTATTTCTAGTGCTATTTCTTGTAGAATAAACAAACTCAAGAAACTTTATCATCACCCTCAACTGAATTACATAATCTCTTCTAAAAAATCGAGTCAGATGGAATAATGACGTATGAAATTATCTCTGCTGTCCAGGAAACAATAAAACATTATCCTATAGTTTGTTCTTAAAGAGTGACAAAACAAAATTGGAACAGGACCGTAACAGAACATTGTTCTGACATGTCAATAACTGTGTTGACAACTAACGTTTCATCACTATGAAACATGCCGCAACACAATCATGCCTTCCAAACAATGGTTTTATGCAGTTGCAGTGGGTTGTACTCCAGGAATCTATAATACATGGTAATTATAATAAACAATGACTAATGGCTCACTCTTGCAATAGGGACAAGTGATAAACAAATAAAAGGTGTGAAAAACAAATACAAAAAGTTCAGAACTCAATCTGATAAAACTGGGCTGTGAGGCACTTGCTGCTACATCCCATCAAATCCAGCTGGAAGGAAATATCTATGCCAGCAATTCACATTCACAGTACATTGCGTCACAAACACCGGGATCGGAAATAGCGGTAAAGCAAAAGTTGCACTTCTTACCGCAGATGATATCGGAGATCTGCGTTAACCGCTATTTCCACTGTTGACAACGCCAAGGGTGGATTATCGTAAAAACAACCTGCGTACATGAAATGTCACCAAAGAGAAGGAGCGTTATGTCGATGTTTTATTTATTTGAACAGTTTCCAAAACCAAATCCTGTGTTAGCGGCAATGTGGCATACAAAGTAACATTTTAGGAGACATTATGAGGGTTACTCCTCATCTTTCTACCCTTTGCAATATATAAATCGCTCTTGGCGAGAGCATAACAAATAGAAGCGAAACAAAAAAGTATCACAGCTTCTTTAGAAGAATTGTGTGGCAAACAAATAGTAATGTGAAAGTGGTTAAGCCTCTAAAGAATCTGTTAAAAGAGAATATGAATAGGGAGAAATCATAGAAGATTTGCTGACTCCCAATACATTATCTCAGTATCCTGGTTCAAACAAGATAAATTTTCGCTACTTCGAATGAATTTGATAAACACAAAATCATTGATGCTTTATATTCTATCTGTCGAGCTTTGCTTTGATCAAACGTTCTAGAAGTTCTGTCTTTTTCCCATTTGCTGGTAGATTTATAGTTTTCAAAAATCCTCTCAATTGTTGGTAACTCAATACACCATAATTCTCCCTGAGTCTTTCTTCTTCTGTTGGCTCTCTCTTATTCAAATTCTGAATAGCTCGTTCATGTATATCTTCATAGATCTGAGAAAGATTAAACCAAGTTTGCAAAAACATTACCTTTCTTTCTTTTGGCAAAGCGTGATCCCACAATTCCACCAGTCTTCTGCTAATATTTTCCCATTTAGCTTCTTCTTCAGGATAAGCAGCTTGCAAATCAGATAATGTGAAGCCCATTTCGTGAGGCAAGGATGAGGGGTTTAATCTATGCACAGTTGCACGATCGAATATTTCTTGAACAGTAGGAATGTTGTCTTCGAGCATTCGTAAAATATTTATTGTGGTCAAAGCGCCAGAGAAAATTCACTATTTTTCTGAATGCCACTTTACCAAAATGAACCGACTTAAGATTAAATATACGTATGGATTCGATTGAAGAAAAGTCCTCAAAATCGAATTTTTTTGGGGTATGATCAAAGGCAAATTAGAAAAAGTGAGGAGATCTTCGATCGAACGCACAAGACCTATGATCGAAACCACGAAAGTTTGATCATAGGAAATCAGAACAAGGCTCACGTATGATCGATCATACGAGGTAACCTTTTTATAAAAGTTGCACAAATTGGTTCACAAAGGCACCCACAACGTCCATTGCTTGTGATGTCTCTCTTTCAGTCTTGCCATTCCCTCTCCTTTCTGTGCACCAGGAGGAAGTCTCATCTTGCCGCTGACTGACTTCCAGGATTTCATACGACCAAAGACTCTTTTGACAATCATGCGATGTGATGAATGGACACGAGAGATCTCACTCCCAATTGGCCCTGTGGGGATAATTGGAAGCCCGTGTTGAGCCATGCCAGAAAATGGTCCAATCTGTTGTTCTGATCCGTCGACAGCAAATGATAAAAGATGGCCGATGAAATCTTTGGACACACGAACACGTTCTGCCTTTGTTCCAGGTGAGATGTGTTCCTTCTGATCTTCATAGAGCCAATCAAGCTCAATCTCATAGATCTAAACATATATGAATATTATCATTATTTATTATCAATAATAAATAATAAGTAAATTTTTCTTACAGCTTGGGCTTGGCTCTTTTCAATCAGAAACATTGGTGCAATGAGACGACAGACTGGATCCTGTCGTAAACCCATCAGAACAAGTAGGACACGCTCTGAAACATTGAGTTTTTGATTTCCATGTTGTTGAAAACCGCCGTGTCGACGGCGCACAAGCTCCTCAAAAGCAACACGCGGTATTCCAGTGATGTCTTGAAATTTTTGTGATGTTGCAGAGTAGTTCAGCACTGCTTGTGCTGAGCTGATCTATAAATAAAAAATAAGTTTTGGATCCTGTCGTAAACCCATCAGAACAAGTAGGACACGCTCTGAAACATTGAGTTTTTGATTTCCATGTTGTTGAAAACTGTCGTGTTGACGGCACATAAGCTTCTCAAAAGCAACACACAGTATTCCAGTGATGCCTTGAAATTTTTGTGATGTTGCAGAGTAGTTCAGCACTGCTTGTGCTGAGCTGATCTATAAATAAAAAATAAGTTTGACTTTTCATTATTGTTCATTTATCACACCTGCTTAGCGGGCTTAGTAGGCTTTGTAGTTTTTTGGACTGGTGATTTTGATGATTTCTTAGGTCTTGCAGTCTTGGCAGGCCGCAATTCTTCTTCTTCTTGTTCTTGTTCAGCCTGCAACTTTAAATAAAGACACAAATAAATTATTTTTGTACATCACCTTAACATCAATGTTGTCATCATTGACATTCAAATCAGGTTCTCTGTCTGTTTTTCTTGAGCACAACCTTCTAAAACCTTTATGTGCCACCAGCCATCTGATGCAATGTTCTGCACTACA
>KV920908.1:57935-146280 GCA_002081555.1 Protostelium mycophagum | reverse complement strand
ATCCTGTCAGACTTCCACCGGCCAGTCTGATGTCAATGAAATCATAAACAGATTCTCTCCAGAGTCCTTGAATGCCAATTGCCGGAAGGACAGAGCCCTGATCCGGGTGTACGAGCCTAACCTCAGAAAATTTTGACATTCAAGGACTCGATGAGTTTTGGGATATGGTTGAGCCCGCGCCTCTCAAGAGGACAAGACATTTGAGGGTGAGTGATTTGAAATCTTTCCTAAGATTAGGTGGCTTGTATTGCTGAACGCGCAGCCTCATGATCATTGTTGTGGATGAGGATTTTGAATTCTCCAACGGCGCACTCCTGAGTAAATCAGAGGGAGATACCCCTCTGAATGCCGATCCCTCTTCAGAAAGTTCAAGCAGAATTAGAGGCCAAGAAAAGGAGATCAAATAGTAAGAAATTAGTAATGCAAGATAAGATCAATCTTATGAATAGTAAAAATTTCATAGAAATATCTTAAGAATTATTGTTCGAAAAAAATAAATCCCCGATTTTTTAAGACCAATAAACCCTAAACCTGGAAATCAACAACTTTGTAGATGCCAAGCAAAGCAAACAAGTTGAAAAGGATTTGGAAAACGCTGGAAATAATAACAAGAAGAGTACTGCCGCTAAGAAAAACAAGAGGATCAACAATTCAAAGAAGAAGAAAGATGTCACTGATGACAGCGACAAGCTGCCAAAGGCAATACTTCTGCTGCCAAGGGCAAAGACACTGTAAAAGAGAAAAATTGCGGCAAGAAGAGCAAGGGCGGAGAAAAAGAGAAGAAAACAGCTGAGGCCAAGAAAGGTATACAATATTCAAAATTCATTTCTTCTGATATTTCGCGACAGATACCACCAGAAAAGGAATGTGGAAGCATGTCTATGTTGTGGATCCTGCATTTATTTGTCGGATTGTATCAGACCGGAACAAAGGTTTGTCTCCTTTAGATTATTTTTGCATGGATGGATGTGGATGGATGGTTTAGTGAAATTCCCATCTTCTTGCCCAGTCGGATTTCAACGCAAAACGGACTTTTTCTCGTTTTTTTTTGTTCAAACTTGAAATTTCAAAAATCACAGACACAACACGACACCACGACACCACCACAGCTTGGCACTCCAAATGACTGATTTCCAAGGTGAGTCGAGATCCTGTGAAGAGATTGATGGGCTCAGAGATCTTTTCCAACACGAAAGATGGGTTACGCCGAACCAAGATCGTCTGTTCAGTTGGACCATCTTGTGAGAAAGCGGAGGTGACGATCCTTATGTGACAGTTTGATTTGACCACATCAGACTCTCTCGAAAATGTTAGAGGCGGGGTGCAACATTTTCCGCCTTAACTGTTCATTCGGTAACTACGAACTTCTCAGCAGTTATATCAGAGAGGTGGGTCTGAATCGTTGATCACATCATGGTGACGTCATGACACTTCAGATCAGAAAGGCTTCTCAACAGACGGGCATACCATGTTCTATACTGGGTGATCTTCAAGGCCCCAAATTTAGAACCGGTGAATTCGAGACCGCCACCATCCAACTAAAAGTGACGTAGACTTCTCATCATACGTTTTAGAATCAATCAGACACGTTCATTTCTCATTCTTTAGGAAGGGGATGAACTGCAATTTGTAGCGACAAAAGAGAAGGGCAATGAGAAAAAGATCACCACCCCAAACACAAAGTTGGTCGCATCAGTAAAAGAAGGCGACGACATCCTGATCAACGACGGCATCATGCAGATCCGCGTCACCAAGAGGCAATCCGATTCTGAGGTGAGATATTTCCCGCCATTTCTGACATTCAAATTTCAAACAGGTCACCGTCAAGGTGATCCGAGGTGGCGAACTTAGCAAGATGAAAGGACTTAACGTCCCTAACACCGAAATGAAATTCGAAGATCTGGAAGAAAAGGACAAGAGGGACAGCGTCTTCCTCTTAGAACAAGGGGTCGACTTTATGGGCCAATCATTCGTGCAGACGGGTGATGACGTCAGAAGGTGGGTCACGTGATTATGAAATTTCGCTGAAATATGTCAGGTTGAGAAAACACTTGGAAGCAAACAGAAAAGAAGGTCAATTCATTCCCAAAATCATCGTGAAGGTGGGTGTCGACAAATTTATATTGTCGACATGAAGACTTGGAGACATGAAATATGTACAGATGACATATGACAGGTCGAGAAACCAAAGGCGCTGGAGAACTACGACGATATCCTTAGTGTAACAGACGGCATCATGGTGGCAAGAGGCGACCTTGTGGGTCAAATTTTTCTTGGAATTTTTCAATTCAATATTTTTTTAATTTCATGACAGGGAGTGGAATTACCTTACCACGTCATCCCAATCGTGCAAAAGGTGATCTCGAAATTTCGAAGAAAATTGCGATTGACTCGTTGTAGACGCTGATACGTAAAGCGAATCAGGCGAATAAACCTGTCATCTTGGCGACCCAGCTTCTACAATCCATGATGAAGGAGACTGTCCCCCTCAAAGCCGAGGTACACATTTTCCCAGGATGACACGCCATAATGACACTTTTGACAGGTGTCAGACGTGGCGAATGGAGTACTGGACCATACTGACGCTGTTATGACATCAGGAGAAACCACGATGTCTCCACACCCAGGTCATCATTAAACCATTCATATGTTTGAACTCTGCGGCACAGCCGCAAACACCGAGTTATTTTATCTAAAATTGCGTAAGATTTATTCATCTACAACACTACAGAAGATGACGCGGCACAGCGTTGGTAGTTCAGACCATGAACGACATCGTATCGTCCACAGAGAAGAGAGCACCTGTCAAAGACGTATCACTGTCACAACTCGGCAACATCCAAACCGAACTCCGGTACGAAATTTCCCAGAAATTTCTCCGAAATCTCACGGAAATTCCAGCGAAGCCATCGCGTATGCCGCCCTGGAGGCGGCCGCAAAGTCCTCTGCCAAAGCGATCATCGTCTTATCATCAGAGGGAACGACGGCTCTGAGGTTGTCCAAGGGCAGACCTGACTGTCCGATCATCGCTGTGAGCCAGAGTGAAAATGTTGCGAGGTGGCTGAGACTGTGTTATGCGGTGTACCCCATCGTGATTGCGCAGGAGCCGGCGCGTATAGAGGTGCTTGGAATGTCATTTCGGATTGGTCTTTGTCTCAAAATCGCCAAAAAAAACGGTACAAGAATGCCTCTTTGCGGCAAATTCGTAGATCTACAATAGTGTTTGCACTGTCAAAAAGGAATCAAAATAATTTATTATTATTTTCTGTATTTTCACAAACTTAATAACAAAAACAGGATTTTCTCGCCAAAATCGAGAAGAAGGCAATGGAAAATAAACTCCTTAAGAAGGGGGACCTGACGGTGATATGCGGTGGTAAATCAGCACCCGTCACCATTCGCAACGCGCTCAAGATCTATGAGGCCGGAGAATTCATGGGAAATTAATAAACTCGTATATCAACGCGGTAGAAATCATTTTACATTGCTGCATTATCAAGACCTGCTGTTAAGCTTGAGGCAAAAGGGTGCTGTGCGTTATTGTAGATGAACCATCTCATCTGTCCGATCCTTCTCCCTCATTCCATCTACAACGTTGTAGACGCCAAAAGCCCGTCTGTTCTAAGAAACTGTATTGGGTGACAGAAGGTTGGAGAAAACACAAAACCATCTGCAACGTTGTAGATGAAAAAACCTGGTTTGTTCTGAGGGACTGTATTGGATGACAGAAGGCTCTTCAGCCATTTCTTGTGAAGAATCAACAAGGAGGAGGTTCAGCGAACGAATTGATGACGCACGGCTCAGCTTTGGCATTCGCTGTGGAGTCGGGCGGCGAATTTCCGATACCGTGTCCAAAATTCCGACATAAAAACGACAAACACGGTAATAACCGAGAAACAAAGTCCCGTCCAAATCTTGGAGGAATTCGGTTGGGACCCGAAATATAATTCACCTGACCCACTTCACATATTTTGAACATAAAAATAAATGTCGACTTGTGATGCATGTGGGGGTGTCGACACAAACGAAATTTCTCACTCCAGAAAATTTGTTTGCACAAAAGGTGCTCGAAATTTCGTCGACCATCGTTTCGGTGTGTTTCTGTGGTCGACGTTTATGAGACTGAGACGTTGACTGCCCGGTACAGGTTTGGCAGCCTCTGTTCATCATTCCTCAACAATCCAGCCGAGCAGCAGCAGTAAACTCGCCAACCATGCTACCCATCGTTATCCTTGCCTTCTTCGCTTTATCTAGCTCTCAGAGCGTCTTGGAGCCTCTTTATGTCCCTGTGGGTCCTTCTCCCAACCCTCTTCCTGTGTCTTCCTCTCAGCTTGAGCGAGGCTACGCTCTTGTCGACGAGGTCAGAATGTCTCACCATCATCAGTGATGGAGGATCACGATTGACATGATCCAGATGGTGAACAGATGGACCGTGCTGGACTCTGCGTGCAGTCCGAATGCCCCTTTTGCTCTACTTTATCTGAACATAACGAAACAATCTATTGTGGCCATACAGAACGGATACTTCAACGACGGGAACAGCCTAGTGGGTCAAATATGACATCGCGCCATCACTGACACATGACAGATCGATTTCATATTGATCTTCGCCAGAAGGTATCTCAACGCTTACGATTCATACTACAGCACTGGATACGTCTCCACCGGTGCGTGGAGAGAAGCTTTCAGCTATGCCGACAGCGGCAGATCCTCGGTCTTGGAGAATCTTAACCTAGGCATCAATGCTCACATCAATTTTGACTTGGGCATCATCGTGTACAACACCTCCGCTGCCGGTTTGGTGAGTTTTCCCGTCAAAATCCCAGTCTGAAGTCTTCAGGATGACTACAACCGAGTAAACGACATTCTCAACAATGTGGCGGGACCCGCTAATGCTGGAGTTGCATACAGATATGACCCTAGTGGAACCCTAGCCAACCCCCTCATTGTACAGGCAACCCCAGCCGTTGTAGATGCGATCGTTGCGGCCAGGGCAGCATCTTTCACCAATGGACTTTTGTTGCTGGCGCAACCCAATGAATCCGCAAGATCTGCTCAGATCTCCACGATCAACTCGTTAACTACCGTGGCCGCTGTCGCCATGGAGAGCAACAGGTGATCACAAAAATTGTTGTTCACAGATATTCACGTCAACAGGTTAGGACTTTTCGGAAGTACTTCTCCTGCAAGAACTGCCTGGTGCCAATCTCACCGCTTGTAAACATCAAATTAAATTCAAATAAAATCAATCTCCCATTAAATTTCGTCTCATTTTTTTCATTTAGCATGATTATTCATGGACAGCACAACGAATCCGGTTCACCGGTATAAATTAAAGACCACTGCATTGACAGAGGACATCAAAGTGAGGTAGAAGACGGGTGCTCGCGAAGATTAATATGATCAGGTGCATATTGCCAGATTTCCTGTCGAGTCGGAAGATTACCAGCTCGATTTCAGGAAGTGGAGTCAACCAATCACAATGTCTTACGAGGTTGGATCGTGATAATCATTCTTTACATCTGTCGTTAAGTCCAGGCAGGTGATCAATGATAAAGGAGCTCTGCCTTCGCTGCCATCAATCATGCTAGATAAGAAGAAATCATTCAACAGAAAAAAGTTGGAGCAATATTATAAGGTAATCTGAATCAGCATTTTGATCTGACACAAATGCAGAAGGTGAGTCACATTGAAATTCAACTCTCATGACCGAAATTAGAGACAAGCCGCTTCGGAAAGCACAGACAAGATTCAAGTATGTCATCCATTAATCACTTACATACACGATTACGACCATTTATGGTGGCTCACGCATCAACAGATCGAAAGAAAATGGACGTTACGCGATGGTGAAGAGACCAATGCTTATGTGGGCAGTATGGAGACGGGGCAGCAGTCTAATTATGCCATTCTCTTGATGGAGGTGCATTCATCATTCTCAATCGACCATTAATTTATCACATCGAAAGGCTTTTGGCCGTAACAACAGAAAAAACATCTGACATCATCATGTTTATCACAAAAATTCTGCTTATGCTGTCTAATATCGTAAATATCTCATCTATTGCGCACAGTCTTAACTAATACGCACAGCAAAACGAGTTCAGGTTGTTACCAGTCAGTGAGTGGTATGACTTCGAGATGCCTCGCAAGGCGTCTAAGCACCAATCTGCAGATAGTGCAGAATCCGAGGTACGGATTATTCACTGTGATTGTGATACAAATATCTCTGTTGCTTTGTGGTTCAAGTATATTCAAATGAATACCATTATTATTTTCTGCGATTTTATAGCAACATTTGCTGTCTTTCTTGCAGAACAAAAACCTCAACTTTTGCGTGCGAATCATCGAGGTATATCATTTACACTGTTGTAGATGAACGACATACAATACCAGATGAGGAAGAGATGTAAAAAATTCAAATTTTTCGCGGAGACGGTGGAAAAGGAAGAAGAAGAAGCGAGGGAATTCAGTATCTTTGGGTCGATGCATAAGAAGAAGATAAAAATAGAACGTATAGAGGAGGATTCAGAGGTGGAGGTGAGTGAAAAAAATGTCAGCAACTACATATTCGATGGACAAAGTGGGTTCAAGGCTAAATGTATTGTCAAAGTTATTCACCACATTAAATATTATACCGCACACCTATCAAAAGAGCAGAAAACATCTGGCTCTGTAGTTCAGTGGTAAAATACTACCTTAGGGTGGTAGTGCCTCGGGTTCGATTCCCGACAGAGCCCCACGTTTTGCATCTCTCGTGTCTTTTTGCATTTCTCATTTTCTGCAGAGTGAGGAAGAAAATGGAGAGGAGCCAGATTTAGATGATGAGGTACTGACGAACATTTCTGTTTTGTCAAATACCATGATCACAATTCAATGCAATGTTTCATTTCAATCTCATTTATTTTCTGATCGAGTGACAGGGACGATTTTCAGATGATGAAGACGCGATAACAAACGAGGAAAACGCCTCCGAGGACACCACGAAGAGCCGACTGAGTGAATCAGGCAGGGAGATACAGAAACTCAAGACGGAGCATGCACTGAAAGATGAGGCCTCGGATGATGAGGTGATGCGATGCCACTGTGTAGTCTTTTGCTAGAACAGATTTTTGTTTGTAGATGCGATTGTAGATGACACAGAGCAGGAAGAGAAATCTGATGACGACTTTGAAAATTCAAATTTTGAAAAGACGGACCCCAACGACATGGTGACCGTTGTAGACCGTCAGAACCACAAACCTTACCGGGATTTGCAGGAACCACAAGAGGATGCTACAGAGGCAAGTAAAATGGTGCCGAGTGTCGTCCTGGGGGAGATCACCGCAGAAGAGGTACCTTTTATATTCCTGTCAGTGAATTGAAAAGAATAGATCAGAAGGACACTCTTGGCCTCTGGGAGACTCAAAACGAAGACGCTGATTAAAAAGTACAAAAACCGACTCGACACCACCCCGAGAAAATCGAGATTTCAACTCCTGATCAAGAAGTTGTGCCAAGTGAAGCAGGAGAACGGGGAGACGTACATAACTCTAAAAGAAGAGTACAAGGGGGGTTTGAACCCCCACAAAGTGTAGATAAAGTTGTAGACAAAGTATTTTATATCAAATAATATCTTCTATTTACATCCAATTTGTATGAGATTGCTGGGAAAATCCTGTTGTTGTTCATTTTGCTTGGAAGAAATGGTGGCAGGGTAGATTCATGATAATATAAACATTATACATATCATCATCTAAAATCTTGAATATAATCTGATCAATAATATTCTGATTTGAAATCCATATTCACTGTGGATAAGTCCATTCTCTAATATGACTATTGCCTCAATGATGTATTTATCCTCTCCTATATCTATATTATAAATCGATCACCAGATAGAGTAGATCCATCAGATGACAACAATTGTGCACAAGGACAATAAAAGGGGAGCAGCATACTTGCAGATGGCAGAGCACCCACAAAGCTGCGTCAAGTCTCTTTGCAGGACCTAGAAAGTAACATCTTTGTATACTGCCTGTATTGCTCTGTTAAGCAGTAGTGATCAGAGTTACATGAGTGTTCAGTTGGTGGATATTGGAACAAAAACACAAGAGAGTTTGATTTTTTATCTCCTCTTCCTTGGCTGTGCTGCCTGGGAGCCCTTCTTTGCCGCATTCACGATAGATTTGAATTGTCCAGCGGCCTTCTTGCTCGTTCTACAACTGTGTTACCAGAATATTCTCGGAAAAGTACACGAAAATTCGAAGAAATTTACCTCTTGTTCAGAAGCTTGGGGTCAAGAGGCAAGTAAGCATAGGGTTGAACACCTCCAGCTTTACTGTCCCCCCTCTTCTTCTTGGCGGGAGGTGCCTTTGATGATGTCTTACTTCTGCGAGAGTCGAGCGAATGCACTCCAGACTTGATGTCATCGATGATATCTTCCTCGTCATCCTGTGTCGGGATCAGATGTCATTGCGATCATGCAGAATGATCCATTGAAACATGAAAAACTCACGTCGAGTGAATTTTGCTTCTTCTTTCGGAGAGCCTTCGCCGCCTTTCTGTCCATCATCTCTTCTTCCATCTCCATCATATTACTCAGATCATCTTCAACTTCGTCGAATTTTCGCTTAGATTTGCCTCCCTTGCCTGTGAGGTGTTATACGTCATGATGACGTCATTAGTAGTCACCTTGGGGTTGCTTCTCCACGATCTTTCCGGATTTGTCGAAGGTGAGTTCGTCGTCTTCCTCGAATTTGACACGTTTCCCGCCTTTTTTGGTGCCGGCTGTGGATTTCAGTGAAAACTCATGGAAACATGAAATTTCGTGGGAAAATAACTTACACACGACATTTTTGACAGATTTGATGTCGACAAGATCCATCGGCTCGTCAGTCTCCATCAATCTGAAAATTTCAATTTCCCATCCATTTACTCAATGTACACTAATGATGACGTCATCCGTCGACATTCTGACTCCTCATGATATCCTATGAGATATCGTACCTGGCGGAAGACTTGGTCTTGTGGCGCGGCTCATCATCATCACTTCCTTCGTCATCAGTTCCGTACAAAGCGTCGTCGAATGACGTGGGCTTGAATCTGTCAGATCTTGTACTCTTGACAGATTTTCCAGATCTGACAGATGCGGCGACAGATTTGGCGTAACCTGCCACGAAAGATTCTGCGGCATATGAACCTGCATGAATTCAGCTCGGAAGAATCCCGGAAAATCTGTGCGTCTACAACGACATCTACAACTCGATTCTGGACATTCTACAACGAGCCAGAATACGTACCGGCCTCTGAGGGGGCGACGCTTTCGCCGGATCTCGTCTTCTTTCTGTTTTCTGTCTTTCTGATGTGTGTCAACAATTTGGCATCCTCCTCTGACGTCTGCTCCCTCACTGCTTCGAATCTACAACGGTCAGTGAATTTTCGCCGAAATTTCGAGTGAAGACACCGGAAAATTCGGGGAAATTTCACCCGTATCTGCGGATTAGGCGCTCGAAGATTCTTCTGATGGGAACCTTGAAGTGGTATTTCTCGTCTCTGCTCATACTACATAAATTGTGGATCTACAACGTTGTAAATTTGTATTCATACGACTTTTCGAATCTTTTTAAGAGATCTGGATTTTCGGATGAAAGCAGAAACGGTAAGAAACCGTGATGATCACGGTCCTTAACGAGATCTCTTACCGCAGACATTTTTTCCTTCCTATCAACAATGGAAGCTCAAAAACTGTGGCAAAGCCACAAAACCCACGACTACAACGATGAGATCACTTGACATCATGTCAATGCTCATGACATCATGTCTCGAAATGACGTCGTAATGACTCACCATGGTCTCGTAGTGTTTCTCATATGCCTCGTGGTTCATCACTTGGAATGCGACCCTGCAGAACTCCAAAGCACTCTTGATGACTTCTCTATTCTTCGTCAAGATGCAGATCAAAATGGGGTGAAAGAGGTTGCTCTGGAACTCTTCGCTGATCTCCTCGTTGTAGTCGTACAAAAGGCGGGAAAGCACGTTGATGGTGGCACTGTGGGGGTCAGAATTCTCCAGGAAATCGCCAAAAAGCATTTGTGTTCACCTTGTCACAACACAAAACCAAAAAAAAATTTCCCGCCAAAATCCCATTTTCAAAATTCAAATATCCTCACCTGGTCATGAGTGGCGCCGTGGCGGCCAGACCGGCCACAACCGATTCTACAACGCTCATAACGGCTCTCTGTCCCTCAGTCTCCCTTCTCGATTCTATTAACTCCGTCACCACGCTGTACGCGGTGTCTCTGACTTTAGTGTTGACCTCCTTTGTACAGAGTATGACATCACCAAGACATGTCGTGAGTTCTTCTTCTGACAGCTGTGAAATTTCAGCGAAAATTCGAGAGAGTCGGATTCATTTCGGGAGATTCGGGACGAGATTTCAGGAAATTTCCGAGAAAATTACCCTCGGCAGGACGTGCTTTAAGACTTTGAGACGGTTGTTCTTTGCGGAAGGCTTCACGTTCTTTATCGTGTCTAAAATGATTCTGATGATCTCGAAGAGTTTCTGGGTGACGAGCGCACTGTGGTGCTGGCACAAAGATTCGAGCATCTTGTAACTCTTCTTCTGAACTGTAGCGTCTGACGACTTGAAAAGTCAGTGAAATTTCGTGGAAGGGGTAATCTCCGTTGTCACGGTAACACATCGCTTCTTTGCGGTTATTCACGTGAAAAGAAAATTGAAAAATTTCCAACTTAAAAAATAAAGTGATGACGTGTCACGCCACGAAATTTCTCGGAAGTTTCACCTCCAACTGGGGCTTGATGGTCTTAAAAAGGAGGTTGGCGCTGTCGAGGTCGACATGAGGCACAAAAATGACCAGCAGGTCGGTCAAAGCCTGCATATTATGCATATTCTTAGAGTCCGAATCTTTTGTGCCGCACTCCACGAGCTTGGTCAGGACTGTCTTGAAGAAAGGGGCGACGACCTGAAGCACGTTAGTTAAGGCAAAGACTTGCGGTAATGAACGTGAAATTGACGAGATGAGATTTCGTCAAAATGCGAAGGAACTTTGAGGTCAGAAATCTCTCGGAATTTTCATAGAAATTTCGCCGAATATCGAAGGTTTTTCCCGGAATTTTCGTCGAAATTTCACCTTGGAGTCGGTGATGGAGGCAAAGGCAGCGGCGGTGTTGTGTATGTGAATCTTGTCGTCTAATGTTGTGGCTTCATCGGTGAAGATGTTGAATAATACGGGCAGAAAATTCTTTGAAAAAAAAGAAATGGCCTTCAGGTTGGCCTGAATTTGTTCGGGCGTGTAGTACAGCCCCTTCTTGGACTCGGGGTTCTGGTGCGGTAAGTCACGAGGAGATTCACGGTAAGTCACGTGAAAATCCGGATGGTTTGGATCAACAAGAGTTGGAAAAAAAGTCGGAAAAATTGAAATTTTTGTTTAAAAGTCTTTTCAATACAAAATAAAAAAATTTAATTTTAAAAGATAAACTGGAAGAAAAATTAAACTATACAATTTTTTTAAATTTTAAAACTTAAAATTTTGAAAAACAAATGGAAAGAAAAATAAAATATTCAATTTTTTATAAATTTTAAAAAATAAATTGGAATAAAAAATAAATATTCAAAAAAATCAAAAAACGGACCTCGCGGTGAGAGTTGATTAGGGCGGTTAGACCCAGACATATCCTCTTCCTCAACAATGGCTCGTTGTTTAATGCACCTCCCAGGGATTGTGCCACCAGCTTGAAGGACTGTTTTGCGTCAGAAAGACTGGAGTTGTTGCAACGGATTTCTCTTTGACTTTACGGACACGAGATTCTTCTCCGTAACAGACGTGATGATCGCGGTAGGTTACCGCGCCAAGATTTTTACTTGGCAACTCACAGTGTCTACTTTTTTTGCAGTTGTAGTCTTCCAAAATAAACGTGAAATCACGTGAAATTCACGTTTAGCTACCGCGACGGAATTTCGCGGTTTATGCGAATTTTCGAATTTTAAATTTCAAAACGGTCACCTCGGCGACATCGACCGGAAGTTTACAGAAACTGGGGAATAAATCCCATAATTGAGAGTAGATGATTTGAAGATTCAGCGCCTCTCCCGCCTTCCCGTCTGCTTCGGCTTTATCTGCCCTCTTCTTGACCCTGCAGGGCATAAATTTTTGTGCCGATGTGAACGTTATTTTGTTATGGGTTTTGGACAAGTGTGGACGCGTAAGAGCGGTTGTTGCCGCGTCTTCTTACCGTGCCATCTCGTTAGTTACCGTTCATTTTCGTTTTCCAAGACAAAAACCAGAAATTAAAATGATGAGATTTCGCTGAAATTCCGTGGAAATTTCACCTCTGTGCAAGAGGCAGAAAGTACGAAGCGAAGAATGCGAGTCTGCCGTTCACTATAGATGATTCCAAGATAGGAAGTAACCACGCCCTCAATCCTTCTTCCCTGAATTTTCTCAGAAATTTCCTGAATGTTCCAGAAATTCGGATGAAAATTCGTCTTGACGGAAAATTCGTGGAAAAATCTCACTCGTTTTCGATGTTGAGCGGAAGAATTTCCAATGTCTTTTCGGGTCCCAAAACGGCTGTGACCTCGTTCAAAGTGGTCATCAGGACGGGCGCAATCTGCCTCGTTGTAGTTCCATAATCACGAATTCTCGTCGAAACTTCAAGTTACGTACCCCCTCGTCCATGAACTCTGGAGTGTCGTACATCTCTCCGAGATATCTTGTCAGATCTACTAATAAGATCTGACTGGCAGAATCAAGATGTGTGTACAGCGCAGATTGGACCTGTTGTAGATGTGAGTGTTTCATTCGAATGAGACGAGAGGAAATATTTTCTGAGAAAATTCTGACAGCTTCACCCTCAGGATGTTGGCCCAGTTCCTCTTGTATGGAAATTTCAGCGCATTTTTCGCTGAATCTACAACAGACTGTACTGGCGTCATTTGGTTCGTTGTAGATGAAGCTGAATTTTTAGCAATTTCGATCGAATTTTCGTCGATGCAGTTGTAGATCATGATCTTCAGGGCATCTTCCGTCTCCTTGGCGACCTGAACTGTCCGTCAGAGATTCGAAATTTGAACGAGAAAAATGGCGGGAAACTTCACCTCTGGAGACTCGGAGGCAAAGTTGGGTATTAATATCTTGAATGACTTGGCCAATTTTTGGATGGACGCTGTGGCATCAAGCCTATTCTCTTTCAATAATCATCACATAGCAATGAAACTGTTCTTTTGGACTTCTACAACGATGTATACTGGTTTGGGAATGATTTAAATCGCGGTAATTAACATGAACGTCTGCGGTTGTTGCCGCAATCAGTTCACGGCTCTGCCATGAACAAAAAACTAAAACTAGTTTAAAGTAAAACACATACGTCATCGATCATCACGATGACGTGTGTCGCATTTGTACAATCATGATATCTTACTTTGAAAGTCTTCGCATCGCAGATCCCATCAACTTCGCGAAAATACACGCCATTCTGCTGTCTTGAGGGTTTGGCACAAATTGGTAGAAAGACTTGAAATTTCAGTGAAATTCCAAAATACGATCATCTACAACGGCTCACCCCGATCAAAGTGTCGGCAAATTCCGCTGAAATTTCGTTTTCCTTTGCGGAAAATAAGACCTCAAACACGCTGAGCGCCAACAATGTCACGATGGGGTGTGTCAAAGTCTCAAGCTCAAAAATCTGTTGCACTACAACGCGTGTAGACGCCAATGGAAGTCTGTCTATACTGAACTTTAAGGCCTCGAGGAGGCGTGTCAAGAGGACCTGGGGGGTGAGTGGGGTTGGCGGGTTGTAGATGATGAATTACCTCGTTGGATTTCCCGCCTTTTTCTGCGCGGACAGAGGCTTGACCTGGTTTTGGCCTCATGACCTGTGACTTGTGAGTCTCCATCCATCATGCATCTCATCTACAATTCCACGGTTGCATACCGCGAGCACAAATATTTGAGACATGCCACTTTGCGTGTTCTTAACGAGCAAGATACGGCTGTTACAGCTGTCTGTTCCTACAGATTACAGGATGTCCATCGAAATCTGCCTTTGTCTGTTCTGCGGCAAAGCGCGCAAAGATGCATTATAATAGTGTCTTTGTGCACATTTTGGTATTTTTGGAGTGTTGTAGATGAACGAATCTTACGCAAATACGTATCACCGGTGGTTGCGGCTTTGCCGCTACACAAATGCAGCAGATAGATTCCCATAATGAAGTCGAAGGAATGCCATCAACTACTACTCGTATTACAGTTGCTAAAACCGCAGTAGACATCTTCTATGTATGTTGTTGCCAAAAACGCTGAAAATAAATATTTTCTGTCACAATCTACAACAGCAAAAATGTTTGCCACTTGAACCTAAATTTCTCTGAAATTTCTCACCTGCTGGCAGTAGTTTGTGAAGTGCGCGGCATATTTGTTTTTGGCGTTTCCTTGTGGGCAAGAATTCAAAATTTGAGATGTGGAAAGTGCCGCCAATTTTCTTAATCTCGGCTTGGACTCCGCGATGAAGCCCAAAATGACTTTAAATAGATTCTGGGGGCCGTTGTAGAGCCAGGCGGTGGGTTCGGGGATATGAGCGAAAATCTCCGTGAGGCAACGGACATACTGGAACATGTGAATTCAAAATTCAAAAAGTGGCGGGAAAAGTACCGATTTGAGGAGTGTCTGACTCTTTGTTTTGTGATATTTCTGGTAGAGGCGCACCAAAACCGCAGAAATTTCCTCGATTTTTCCTGATATGACAGCAGGGGGCAAACTATTTCATCTCAGTCTCTTGTGGAGAAATGATACAGATCACAAAAAGAATGGACTCACTTTGGCACTAGAGTTGTCAACAAGACTAATGCGGCTGTTTTTTGTTTCTCATCCTCTGTCGATGTGTCTTCATCCTTCATGTTAAATTAGAATCATTCATAGTATATGTTTTCAAGATGATCGAGGAGACAGATCGACTCACATCGTCTGCCTCATCTTCAGAAGCCTCTTTAGATTCTGTGGCAGTAACCTCTAAAGTATTCATCACAATGGCAAAGTAGGCCGAAGCGCTCGGTGTCATCTTTGCCTCTGCCTGTGATATTGAGTGTGATAGGGATCATTAGACATACGATAATCTGTGTGGCAGCCCTGATCAGGGCAGCCAGAGTAGGGTTGTTATCAGTTCTGAGGTTAGAGAACAATTCCTCTTCCATATCTGCTCCTGTCTTTATGTGATGGGTCCGATCTTTCCTAAAATCTCGAAATTTTCGCAACATCAATCTACAACCCATCATTTTCATTTTGTATTTTTTGCCCTCACTTTGATCTGAAGCGGTTTTAACCGAGCTTGGCACGTTCAGAGCATTAGCAGCAGTCTGCTCACGGTAGTCACCGTGATTTCTAACCGCCAAAATTTCAACTCTTGATAGGTGTCATCGACTCTGATCGTGTGAAGTTTTGTACAACGGGAATATATTAACCGACACAGCCA
The DNA here is from genome assembly GCA_002081555.1 of Protostelium mycophagum. Classification (NCBI taxonomy): domain Eukaryota; phylum Evosea; class Variosea; order Protosteliida; family Protosteliaceae; genus Protostelium; species Protostelium mycophagum. The sequence continues at coordinate 130,812 of KV920908.1, read as the reverse complement.
TTGGGAGCTTAAGATGTCTGCCAGTACCTGATACTTTCAAGATAAAGAACGAATTAATCCAGGCCGTAAGGCGTCGTTGTAGATGCTAAATGAAAAATCGACGAAGTTTCCCTCGTCGATTCTCCAAAACACCATCATACAGTCATCAGACACGAGACGTAACAACAACGTGAGTATAATGACAATAGAGGATAAATCGGTGTTCTTCTTAAGTGCTTCGTCCCATTCTGATATTAAATGCTGGATCTGATCTTAGGACAGACATAGCCGACGATGACGACGTCAGTCAAAGCTACAAAGACAAGCATTCCCTTTAAGGGAACACAGATTACCGCCAGCGATTGGGAGGCCGCACATGATGCCTCGGGCCAACTCAGATCAACCAAGACAGTCTTCAGATTCAAAGATGAAGGAGAGATTCCTCGCTCTCTACCAGCTGGCATGGATATCAACGAATTCAACACCTCTAATCTTGTATTTCCTCCTGAAGTCGAGAGAAATGGTGCAGTAGACCAGAGTTTGGCCAATTTTGCAACAACTGCAGAGGGTGGACGTTCAAGAGCCAACACATTTCCCACCGTCTTGCCTTCGGAAGAGGAATCCAAACATGTCACTAAAACCTCCCGAGCTGCTCTGTCCAGATCACCCTCTAATCTCTCTGCTTCGGCCTACAATGTGGCCCCACTCAGAGCCTCACAATTAGAAACGGCACAGACGAACAGTCGCACAGGCACTCTTGTTCCTCCTCTAACCAGAGGCTGGTGGAGGGATCCAAATGAGACCAGAAATCTCACACAGTGAGTATCATCATTACTTTTTTGTCTCTGAGACACATCTGATATGATGACAGAAACGAGATCATTATCACTCAACATCACGGAACGAATATTAATCCTCTGGTCGAGGCCATCTCCACCATGGCTCATGGTGATATGCCCTACAATTTCCAGATCATACAGACGATAGACAACCTTCTCTTGGCTCTTCAGACAGAACGAACCCTCTCTGGTTCCAAAATGAGCCCCAAGGGACAGCAGATCTCATTTTCCTTCGAGGATGTCCTCGTCAAAACACGTATCTTCATCCTCTCTAAAAATCACGACGAGAAGCTACAACAGCTTTTTGATCACACAAAGAGGTCCATAAGACACGCCTCCTCTGTCATCGGCGGTCTCAACACACCCGTCATGACCGCAGATCAACCCCAGAATGAGGCCGATGTGACCCTAGATCAGGCCAAGATCTTGGCCAACCAAGTCCTCTCCTCCAGTGAATTCAGAAGCCTCCTCGTGGAAGGTTTAAAGACATTGACTGACATTCTTGGAAAATCTTTCAAGCCGAGATCTCTGCTCATGAAGAGGTGAGAATTCAAAACTTTGTGAGGATACGTGTCGAAGCTGCGGCAGAGCCGCAGCACCCGTCTCTGCGAGAACTTCGTCTTCTTAACAATAGAAACGGCAACGCTTGCAAGCAAGTAACCGCGCAGCTTGAAGAACTTTGTCCTCTATACGCTTATCGTCTTGACCTACCCATAGTTCAACACGAGCATATTTATTAAATTCATTCAGAGAATTATCTGGCGTGATTTCCAGCTTCGAAAAAGGCGCCAGCGTGACGGAGCTGAGCAAACAAGTTAGAGAGGCCATCAGACAACCCCAAAACGGGCAGACTGTTACCATAGTACAACCCACCACCGTTGTAGATGCGACAGGAGTACACACCACACAAGTCGTGACCAACGTTACCATGGTGAGTCGAAATTTCACCCGATTTTCTTGCCATTACCCCGAAATCTCGCTGAAAATTACAGCCTGCACAGACTTGGACCGTTGAGCAGAGGGATAAGCTTGCAAAGAGGCTGAGAACTTTGCTCTCCAGATTCGGCCAGAACGAATCCTTCAGACTCTCTGCTTCAAGTCTGTACAAACTGTTGAAAAACATGGTCAGCAGAACCGCTGGAGATCTGCCAGCAGGACAGGGCGGCAACATAAAGAACTTGCATCAGCATGAGGAGGTCAGTTTTTCTGCTCATCATCCGGCCGATGCCAAGAAGAGATCAGAAATTTCCCAGAATTTTCTGAGAAATTCCAGACCCAAAAGGCCTGGGCTGATCTGCAAGAGCTTATCGAGAGATTCACTGGTGGTTACAAATTGGACGCGCTGGTGGCACATCTTAACGCCTTCAGCCTCAACATGAGAACAGACCGCACCGCGCGCGCATGGATCAAAGAGGTCAAAGCTTACGCCCATTTTCTGTGGGCAAACCCCTCCCTGGTGAGAGATTTCGGTAATTTTCCGTGCATTTTCTGAGAAATCTCAGACGGAGTCTCCGACTTCGGTCTTACAGTCTCAAAATCTGATCGACAGGGGACGAGAGATTGCTCTGAGCGACACTTACAAACCCATAATGGATGGGATACAGAGAGAGGGCAGAACCGTTCTCAAAGCAGTGAAACACGACCCTGAGAGGTATTGATGACGTCATCACGAATTCTCAGAGAATAATCCCCGCAGAACTGCCCTCGCCGATGCCTTCGGACAGTTATCCGACGACATGTTCTTTGCAAACGGACAGCCCTCCCTATACGTGTTCCAAGAGACGGCCGCACAACTTCGGTACCTTCTGGTCCCTCTCATCTCTAAACAGCTAGAAAATATTCAAGTCCCACAAATAGAAGGATATACCCCCAAGTATGACTTTGCCGCGAGGAACTTGATCTTCTCTGGTGCTGAGATCTTGCCCCAAAACATCACATTGAATATATCCACCGGGATGAACGTTGCGCTGGGAGAGCAGGGACAGAATTACGCCAGGACCAATTTCCAGGTGAGAAAATTGGGGGAAATTTCGGGGAGATTTTGAGAAGGGCAGGTGATCATCTCCGGTGTCAGAATGAACGTCAAGAATATCGACTTTTATTTCTACAGGTACGAACTTTCTTCGAATTTTCTACACTCTACAACCCCGAATGTTCCGAGAAACATCGTTGAAATTTCTCAGAAAGTCCTTCCCAAAACTTTCAGACGAAGGACGTCTCGCCATGGATTTTGCCGGTGACGGAATTTCCATTTTGATGGAGTGGTATGCAGATTTAACCGAAGGGGAGGAGCTAAAGCTCGTTTGTTCACGTGCAATCTGCGGTATCGACCGTGTCGACATCGATGTCGACGCCCACCGTCACAAAATCATGGGAGCGGTTGCCATAGGAATATTCAGAAATAAGATCAAAAAGAGCTTGGAGAAGATCATCGCGGAGAATCTCATGCAGGTCAGTTTTGAAATTTCACGTGAATTTCCACCGAATCTCAGAATTGACCGTTGTAGATTGGCATGCGCAGCGCGACCGGTATCAACGACCTTTTCACTCAGCGAAGAAACAACAGGATTTCCCGCCAAAAACAAGACGAGTTTAAGCGCGACACCCGCGCACAGCGCAGAATAGAGAAGGAAGCACAGAGAAGGGCCAAAGAGATGATCAGACAAGAGTCTGCCAACTTCACGGCCGTCTACAACAACCCCACCACCCTCGGGGCCGCCCCCTCCACTGTCTACACCAACGGAACGTCGACAGTTTACAACCAGACTGTACCAGTAGCCAACGTGGTGCCGGCCGTTGTAGAAGGACAACCGGTACCTTTCAGTAACCCCGTACTTATAAGAACTTTGGACCCAGAGCCGGCCCCTCAATCTAACGGAACAGCAATATAGACACTGTCTGTTTATTCTTTTATGAGATTCTATTTATAGACATTGGTCTCTCTTGGTTGAAATCTGTCTGTTGTTGATCAATATAGATACATTGTGTTCTAATGAAGAGCTGAGGTCGTCATCACACACTCGGACATCACCGCTTGGAGAGACACAAACACATTAATTACATCATGTTGATACACAACATTCTGACAGGATGGCTCAGCCTAAGTGTCCATCTTGTTCTATAACAAGGCGTGGATCTATAGAGGTGGTCTGTTGTGCTAGAACTTTCAGACCAAATAATTGTTGCGTTGTTTTCGAGCGGATGTTTTTAGTTAAAACCCGCCAGAGAGAATTTTCAAAACCCAACGCTCAGCCCGGAGATCACCAACGGCGCATCCGATCCAAGAAAAGCGAAGTACTTGGGGAATCTCAAGTCTATAAGAATGAATCATAAGTTCCACAGTTACTCAGGGGTATGTAATCCATAGTGGGAGCATATGAAATTCTTTCTCGAGATGGAAGGCATCCTCTGGAATATTTCTCTGATGCTTGTTAGATCGCTCTTGAATAATGAGATGATTACACGTCAGGACCTCATATGACCGATTCAGACGTCAAGTTCAAGCAGACTTTACAGAAGTTAACCAAATTTGATTATAATCTAGCAGGACACAACACCTCTAAAGTCGATGTTCGGCTTGATGAAGCCATCCAGATTGCCTCATCAGTAAGTCTTTGACTTTTCATCCTCTTCTGTTTTCGTCCAACGTTCCTCCGATTCGCTTTGTGCGGCCATCGCGCACTGAATCGATTGGGAGATCATTTACGTATTGATCACCAGCAGACTCCTTATGTCAAAGAATTGGCCAATCATATCCAACTGAATTGTTGATGACTTGCCCTCATCATTCACGATCTCATTCCTCGGCTTAAGGAAAAATCATGCGGTTCACCACAGGTCCCTCTTGGATTCATCTTCCATTATAATTGAGGTATTGGGACTTTTTGGACCAGCAAAGATAATGACCGAACAATACTTTCATCCCAGGAAGGTAGGTAAGTCTTTAATCCAGTTCAGTTGTGTTGCATTTTGCTCTCTAAAAATTTACAATTGATAATGACAATTCATAATTAAACAACATCATGAAATTAAAGCAATTTACAACCGGCCCGCCTAGCTCAGTCGGTAGAGCGCACGGCTTTTATGGAATATCCAAAGATCACCGTGTGGTCGGGGGTTCGAGCCCCCCGGTGGGCGCTTTTGGTTTACTTTTATTTATTTCCTCCAAAGAACGAATCACCTCTTCCGCACTGCGACACAACACCTCAAAAGACTCTCTTCAAACGGCTTGCAATAGAACGCCACAGACACGCTTTGAGTCTCTGTGAACAACAAAACCCCTCCACGCTCACGGACACAAAGATAATCAACAATCTCGCATGTGAGCACACTCACATTGAATTTCGCGTTGATCCAAGGGAATTCGAAGACACTAATAAGCTGGAAACAATTTGTGGAGAGAAGATTGAAAAGAGCTATGTCCCGTAACAAATGACCGTGGCTGCTGGCACCACTGGTGGGGACGATCTTGATACTTATCCACATCCTACTTTCTGAAATGTGAATGATGAAAGGTTGTGCTGAAATAGATGAGTTTAGACTTCGTAAAGTGTCGATACGAGTGCCATATATATATTCTATTATTTTATATTTATGGGATTTTCGAACACCCAGCAAGCCCGCCTAGCTCAGTCGGTAGAGCGCACGGCTTTTATGGGATATCCAAAGATCACCGTGTGGTCGGGGGTTCGAGCCCCCCGGTGGGCGCTTTTTTACATAATTTTTCATCAGGATTTAAGGTTTTGCTGAAATGGATGAGAAGCAATACCTTCTCACCAGAATTTCAAGGTGTTCGGTGTGGAATTACCTTGAGGTGCGGTTACTGATGTGAAACCACATGCACTGTGGGTTTGGCGTCTTGATGGCTCCTTCCCGGTCAGAGTCAACCTCTAAACATACCTAGGATTCTCACGTGATGAAGAAGTCGACCAAATCCTCATAATACACAAGGATTAGAAAGGACCCTTCCTTTCTTTGAATTGCATTTTTGGTTCTGCGTTGCAAAACTCCGCCTTTGGGCTTCGCGGGTGAAGCAGACTTTTCGCGCCAAAAACACGTACACATTTCTCTTACATTCTTGTACATTTTTGTACATTTATGAAATATTGAATTTGCGATTTATTGAAGAGGATCAACAAGAGAGGAGAGCTAAAACGGCCATGGTTGCCACTATAACGAAAGGTACCATCTCCCTCTGTGCGTGTGAAGTCGGTTTGGTCGCGGGTACGAGGCCGGAAGTTTGTGGTGCCAAAGATGAGGATTTCAGAGAGGAGGATGCAGAGGATACAGAGGATGTCGACGACGTGGGTGTGATTATCTGATCACAGAATGTTCCAGTGTATCCGGTGTTGCAGCTGCACACTCCCGGTCCGCCCAAGAGGTAATTGGGAGAGGTGCAGGCTCCATTGCCGTTGCAGTCGTAGGAGCATCCCCAGCTGTTGGCCACGATGATGGAGTCGTTGGTGAAGTAAAAGTTCTGGGTGCCGTTCCTGGTGAAGTATGACCCGCAAAGAACTGTATTCTGCAGGATTGGGGACAGCGGTCGCTCTTGTGTGGTAACTCCAATAGCAGGTGCAGGCGCGACATTGTAGAAATAGGTGTCGTCGTTGTAGATCCATGCCACACTATTTTGTCTGGCAGACGCAAAAGCATCTATAAAATATCAAGAAAGGTTTTACTTGAATATCAAACAGCATACTGAGTCCAAATTGGGCGTTTACGGCAGTTCCGCCATCGGCAAAGAAGTTTTGTGAGTCTATCATATCTTGAATAAAGGGCAGAGTGAAATTAAACTGCCGAAATCCAGAATTTTTTTTGATGATAACAACAGAGGGGAGGCTGTACTACAATGGCATCAACAAATGCCAGAAAATGAATAAAATCACCTTCATGATGACAACCGAAAGCAGGCTCTGTCTGTCCATTATGGTGCCAATGGTGGTGAGATTGGTGGCAAATAATGTGACGACGTTGATGGGATTGCCAAGAAGCTTGCCTTGTAAGAATAATAGGTCGTCAAACTCTCTGTAGTACACATCCACTGCACCAGAAGACAACTGGGTGGTGATATTGGAAAAAGTATTGGAGTTAAGATTAAAGATGATTAATTGTCCGTAAGATCTCCCCACATCAGCTCCAGAATGAATGTATAAATTGTTGGGGCTGTCTGAACCAATGAGAGCACCATCTAAAGGCACAGAGCTGGGATAAGATGTGATGGTGTAAGCAGAAGGTGATCCAGAGAGGGTATAGACTGTACTGAAACCAAAGAGGTAGATTGTATCTATGCCATTTCTGGTGATGATCCATCCTCCTGTTATGGTCTCTGTTGAGGATATAGAGCTGTTGAGAGTTCTGATGTCTACTTGAAAGAAGCGTGAAGATGCAATCAGAGTATTAACACTATTCTGTGTGTAGTTCTGGAGTGGCAGGTTATTGAGATCAAGAACATAGATGACAGTAGAGGGATTGGTGGAGAAAAGCAGGGTGATTCCACTGTTGTCATTATTGATGGCTGTCTTAAAAGCTACTCCTGCAGGTGCTAGAAGGGAAAATTTCCCTTGCCCATATTGAGTGCTTTGAGAGGCACAAAGGGCAATAAGAAGAGGAAATAGTAAGAGACTGAGTTGCATCTTCTAAATAGCTAAAAAGTGAAACTATCAAACAATGAGATAAGGGTCCTGGTCCGAAACTCAAATCTGTATTGTCATAAAATATCTGTCAAAATCTGAAGTTAAGATGCCGAAAACATCTTGTTACTATGGATTAAGGGCTCAAACTCCAAAATTATATGGAATGGATTAAATTTTGAGTCTGCTGCACAATTTTATAGGCCTATGGATTTACAAAAAGGTCAAAATATAACACCCCCCTTAGATACACAGATTGTAGATTCATAGGCAGAGGAGAATTGGATAAGTACTCCATTACATTGGTTGCACTTCCCCATTAAGAAAGACACCTCATGTCAGGATGACAAAAGCCTCAGCTGTTATTTTTAGCGCAACTGACTTGAGGGTGTTTTTTTTAATAGAGATAAAACTGACTATACTAGGGGTCAAATTATATCACATAAAGTGCACTATGCAATTTTTAAAAAATAAATAGAAATGTCTTAGGAATCAACTGTAGGAGATAAGACAGAAAAAAGAAGGTCTTAGATTAAAAAATTTAAATCCTGATACCAGGCAAGTATAAATAAAGGTTTTTGATTTGCAGCTGTATTGCTGCACCATATTATCAAATTGATTGGGAATGATCCACCATAAATTAGTGCAAATTCACAAACAAGTCACTGCTATGCCCATAAAAAAATAATATAGACATCAGTGAGAACACATAAGCCAGCCAAAAGCCCACTATGTTACAGGAATCTTACAATATGCTGTCTGTAAGAACCTAGAAGCTCTAATTTGCCCAAGCTTGCACTGGCATAAGCCTCAAGCTTGCACAAAAGGGTGTTCAAATGCAAGGCAAAGTCAGGGCTCTCAGCAGTGACTGCAATTTTTCATGCAATTGCTGAACCAAGCTGATTCCATAATGTCTGGCATGTCCAGCCTCAGCTTCTTCTTATGAATAATAAAAATTCAGAGATTTGATCATTGTCCTTTGTGCCATTGTAAGACAAGCACATTCATTACCAAGCATTCTGGCCCTGCCTGGCATTTGAACATCAATTTGTGCGAGATCAGGACTTGTGCCAGTGCGAGCTCGGGCAAATTTTTTCCTGCTCGGGCGAATTATTTTTCGAATTATCAAGAAACAAAAAGTAGTGCCTACCGGGGTTTTGGACCCCCGACAACATGGTTTTGATTTATTGGGCACCCTCAGAATCGGTTTTTTTAAAATCATTTTGTTCTTCACAAGATTTCTTCTGTCTTCTACCGTTGTTCTCACTATCGTATCTTATCGCCTCCGGTTGTTGCTTGGTAGCCTGCGGATGTTCTTTGATGAATGAGCATGGTTCATCGCTAATACTTCAATGGGGAAGAGGTGAACAATGTATCCTCTATCTCTGCTTTGTAATTCTAGCACCAGCTCTCTATATTTGTCTTTTTCTTTTCTCTACTTGGTTGTGATCCGTTTGAAAACTCCCGTTTCAGTGTGGAGCATGCTCTTGGCCAAGTGCTCAGCAAGAGGCTGTTGACCGATTATTTCCACTTAAGATACTGACCAACAGAGGTCTTATATTGTCTCGTATCTCTTTGCGATTGGTTGGGGATTGAAGATTTCCGAAAACTTTTGATTTTCCCGCCTTTATCGAACCTTTTCAAATTTCAAATGTGTCCACCATCTGCTCACCGTCCATTTCAAGACTGCTGTCTTGCGCATCACCATCTTCACATATTTACTCTCTTTATTATTCAACTCTTCTATGTATGGGATGCTCCCTCAGCAGTGATGGGGCAGGAAGAAACTGTCCCCAGAATAACACTGCAAGGTCCAAGACGTCTCTCTTTATGGTCACACTCATGCTGCCTTCTCTTGTCATTCTTTTGATGATGGAGGCGAACATGATGAATTCGCATCAGAGAATAGAAATGGACAAACAGATCTACCTTCTATATAGTGTATCTCTTCACCATCAATATTCTTCTTGATCTTTGCGTGGGCGTTGTTTTCGTTCCAAGCGCGCAACTTCTAGGCGTCAGTTTGTGTCAATCTACAACGCTTACCTGCAGAGGAACCACGACCACTGTATCACTAGACGCGTGTATCTGCTCATTCCATGCCTTCAATCATCAGTTTCCCGCCTTTTTCAAGATTCAAATGTACTTACGTATGTACAGAGTCCTGTCATGTCTAAACTTAGAACTTCCATCAACAGAAAAGTCCCCACAGCGTTGGGAATTTCCTTGGAAAAACCGGTAAGATGTTTAAATGATTCGTTCACGTGCCAAACAGTCCCGTGCCAGCCCCAAACTATTGCGGGAACATCTATGCTTGATGCAAGTTGTTTATACAACTACAACGAGTCAAAAGATCTCAACTACACATTACAAACACAAAAGAATGAAAAGACGTTTACAGTCAGAGTGCTCTGGAACTCCCGCCTCATGGTTTGGATTTGCTCCGAAGTCATGAAGTTAAATATCTTTTCCTTCTTCCTCTCAAAATCTTTCCAGGTTTTCAACTTCCTCTGCCTGAAATGGTCTGGCCAACCCCTGCATATATTTATTTGGGAAAATCGGATTTTTTTCGCTCACATCAATCTTGATTTTTCAATCAACACAGACTCTATGTGACCAGCTATGGAATGTGTCGTGTAGGGATCTTGTGCGATGTCTTCTACCTCTGAAATTTCTCAGAAAATCCAATGAAAATTCGATGAAATTTTGAAATTTACGCGTATCCGTTGGAAAGTTGTAGATGAGATCGAAGGGAGTGAGTGATTGTGGGTCTGCCAAATCGTTCAATAATGCACTGACCTCATCCTCTCTGTACACAATCAGTTTCATGTTCTTCAGATGTATCTGCAACTCCGGAAGAGAGCAGTTTAATTTATGTTGTTGTCTTTTTGTGAAAGATGGTCGTGACTGTATTGTCTGACTGACACTGTACTTACAGTGATGAGCTCGTCACAGGAGGTGAGCTCAATATCCTCTATTTCACATTTAATTACATCAAGGAAATTGTCAACTTACATCTGGTGAGCTGGGTTCTTGATTGGCTGGTATCGATTGATTCAACTCGAAGAGGGAGGCTTGTGCCGTCTTATCTCTCGGCTTCCTGCCTACCTTCTTTCTTTCGGGATCCATACAGGACGATTCTAATTGTTTCGAAATGCATCTTCTGCAGGGTCGTCCTTAATCACGAATCAGATCCCGGTTGGCATGAGAGAAATCACCTGCATCGCAAGAGACGTGAGATTTCCTGCAGTTACCACAGGCAATGACCTTGTTTTTCTTTCCTTCTGCTGAATTCGTTGTCAAGATTTCTTGAGTCGTCTGCAGCGGATCTATCATTCAAGTGATGTGATGGTGGGATTTGGTTATTGCTCACACGCATTCCGGTTCTGGAAAAACCGGTTTTTTTGAATAATCTATGTACAGAAAGACACATTCTCATCAAAATGAGAAGCACAGTGCAATTGCCCCGTCGAGGAAGTTGAGTCAACTGAATGATCTTCTTTAAATATAATTCATTTTGTTCAAAAGTTCTGCATTTCATTTGGTGATTCCTCCAAACGTCACACGCCTGGTCAGTAACGTCTACTCATGCAGGTAATGCTTGCACTGGTCTCATCTTATAAAAATATTTGGAGGATTAAAGGTGTATCTGCTCGTTGTTTTTCGTCGTGAAAAGCCGGAGAAATTCGGATCGGTCTTGGATTCGGTGTGTGGATGGACAGAAACAAGATCACAAACAACCAACACACACAATGACCAAAGTTACAGAAGACAACCAAACCCACGCCGCCACCGGTCAATGTGAGCACATTTAGACTGTCTGTCAGACTTCATTTTCTGATCATAAAACAGTCACCGACCACCCTGACAACACTGCCTCTTTGAAGAAGGAGGAGCCCAAGGAGGACGCCAACAACTTGAAGTTACAAGGAAGAGAGGGAGACCACCACAAGCAGAACAAGGACAAGATCATCGAGCTCGAAGAGCAGATCGAGGTTATGAAGAAAGAGGCCTCTGACCTCGCCAAGCACGGAAAGACCGAACAGGAGAAGGAGAAGCAAAGAGGCATCAGCCAGGCTCACGACGAACTCGTCAGACTGAGAGAACAATAAAAGTCTGTTTTTGAGTTTTTTTGGGTATTCATTGTCATGATTGTCTTTTGATCAGTGACGATAAGAGTTCTTCTCTCTTTGATTCAAACAGAGGACAGCATGAAATGACGTGTTGATGTGACGCCGTAATGAAACGCATGAATTCGCCAGAACATTTCCTTTCCAACTACATGTTGGAGATGAATGGATCACCAAGACTCTGAATCATGTTTTATGACGTTTTAGAGGGGTTGTGTTTATCCGCCCGATTTCATCCAACAGCCAATGGTCCCTCTCCTGACTCTGAAGACTTTCAATTCAAATTTTGAATTTATTTTTCTGCGAAAAATGGCAAGTGCATTTTGTTCACCAAGATCCTTTCGTTGTCTTTGTACATGTTTGGCTGTCGTTCATCTCATTATGATAATTTGAATTGTAGTTTTGGCGGGAAAATGGGATGCACGAACGAAATAAAGAGGTCGACCTGTTCTTGTCCTTGGTGAACAGGAGGTTGTCTCGCGCACCAATCAAAATAAACCTCATCAGAAGTCTACAACGTTGTAAATCTAACAATAAATATCATGTCATATCAATTTATATTACCACATTATTTTCGTTTAAATTAAAAGACGTTGAAAATTTCGAATGCATAATTCTGTGCTTAAATATTAAAATATTATTATGGCGGGAATCCTGCTCCCCAGTACGAATAATTCTATTGTAGTTTGGCGAAGCCATAAACTTTGTGTACCTATTTTTGGCACAAATTCGGTTCAAAAAATATATTTCGAAAAATGAATTTTTTTGCATATGTGGCCCTGCACATAAAATAGAATAAAAATGAATTTTTTGACAGACTACAACTCGCCTTCTTCCAGTATCTACAAACGGCTCTCGTTTTGACCCACCCCCTGGGGCCCAAACGACTGATGACGTCATCCATCAGATGCTTGGGGATAGCGGTCCAATAATCTGGGAACATGAGGGGTGATTCGAAATTTTGAGACGGGGGGTCGGCGGGCTCAATAGATTGGGACGGGGTCGAATTTGGCTCAAATGTTTGGGCTTGTGTATTTGTTATTGAATTCCTAAAAAATCAGAATGATCTTCACAGAAAATCCAGGGCTCGGTTACTACCGTGCTTCGGCCGCGTAATTACCGTATTTTTAAGGAGACTTTGTGTTGGATGTCAAAATATTTAAATAATAAATCTATTCGTTTGAATAATCACAAAAAATAATCGAGACTCACTCATCATCAGAAGAATATTCTTTTGGATTCCCCTGCAGCAACATCAAAAAGACTGTATCTGCCGAAATATTTGGAAGATCATAATCATAGTGATCAGCACAGATCGATCATGGCAGATGGACACTCACCTTGAAATATTCATCGACAACTCCCTCTGTAAAATCCTCCCTCAGACTCCAAGTATTGTGTTCGTCTGAAAAACCTCTCCATTTCACGAGAAAATAAGTCTGGCAAGATCAGAATGAGATCACGTACACCGATCGGTGTACAAATTCAATGATAGATTTGAAAACATCAAAAGATGTGTGCTCACTGTATGTATTCATTGTGTGTAGATAGAGATCGCCCACCTGGTCATTATCCACACGATGGCACACAATCTTATCCACTATATAGAGCTGCGGTTGATCGGCAGAGTTGTCATCATTCGCCTTTTCTGAGGTGACATTGACAGAGCGTGTCTCTTCTTGTTTTGCGTAGTATGCTATTTTGTATTCATATAGAGTCTTCCCTGAGTCTAGATGCCTGATGTATTGATAGGCATTCCTCTGGTCTTTGCCTGCATGTGAACAGAATTGTGTTGCCTTATCGAATCGACCTGGTCATTCTCATTAAGAATTTGAGACTGATTGGTTGCTCACCACCACAACAATCACAAGTAATGCTGTTGCCACAAATAGACCCGGTCTTCCCATGGTAGGAGATGGGATGGACACCAGGAGGAAAAGCCTTCGGTGGCATCTGATTGCGGAAAATGTCGTTCTCATTTTCAAAAATCAACACAATTCCATAAAATCCAAAACGACAAAATCATCAGATGACAGATGAAAATGATCCCAACTCTTACCAACACAAGTTCGCACAAGTGAATGGTGTGGACATACGTGAGTTTGACGAGAAGAATAACGTCTGAATTGACTAGATTACGTTGAAGAAGGGAAGGGCAGCGAAGCTGTTGTCTTGATACATGGTTTTCCGGACGTGAGTGGATCATTCCTAATTTCGAAGTGTTTGACAAAATCATGAAATGAACAGCTCTGGTATGGCTGGAGAAGACAGATCAGATTTTTAGCAAGAAATGGGTACCGTGTCATCGTACCTGATGTCAGAGGTTTTGGACAATCAGTACGTACCGATCTTTTTCGTCAGATTTTTCATCTTAAACAACGTCTGTTGGTGAAAATGAGCTTCGATCATCTGATCAAAGAACAAAGCCTCAACATCGCAGACAAGTCCCAGAGTCCCACCTGCTTCTCTGGACATGTATAGCTGGAAGACCAGAGCTACAGATATCGCGGAACTCATGACCTCTTTAGACATAAAATCCGCCCACATTGTGGGTCATGATTGGTGAGGTTCAACAAAAATTTCAAAATTATCAAAACTTAATTTTCAATATTTTATTTTCATTTTCTTGGAATAAAAAATGATAAATAAAATTCTGAGAAAAGAAGGGGGTCCCACGTGGCACAGAGACTGACCTTATGGTTCCCGAAACGTGTCAAGAGTCTGACCCTAGTGTCAGTGCCTTTTAACCCTCCTTTGGACGTCTACATCTCTGTAGAAGAGGTCGCAAAACGTTACCCAAGTTTCCACTACCAAGTGAGCAAGATTTTCGTTTATTTTTTTCGTAAAGATTTTCGCGGAAATTTCGAAGTATGTCGACATGATCGTCTATGTCGACACATGTACAGGTAGCGTTATGCAGGGATAAAGAGGTGGAAGAAAAATTGGACGCAGACCCAGAAAGATTCTTCAAGACATTGTTCAGGACCCACAAAACAGCTGTGAATTTGGATGTTAAAGACATCCCCGAGATGCCAGACAGCGATCTATTTTCGAAAAAGGTGGGAAAGTTATTACCCTCATAACACACGGTTATTACCGTGATATTCTTGCGTACTCTTAAGGCGAAATACAATTATGAAATATAAAGTTCTATCTATTGGGTTTAGGGTTTAAGCTCCAAAACGTTTCGGATTTTGTATTTTGTTCATGTTTATGTCGAGTTGTAGATGAGAAATTTCTAGGAAATGGACTATTACGTATCTCAATACAAAAGAGCAACCTTCCATGGTGCTGTGACTTGCTATAAACTACGTGAAATTTCGTTCATGGAAGAGAAAGGTGGGTTTTCATCTCCCGCCAAAATCATGATTTTTGATTTTTGAATATCTGTGGCGAGATGTTGATCATGATCAGGCCTGCCCAAAAGATTGAGCCCTCCGGTTATGATGGTTACCTCCGGGCATGACGTGGCACTGCCAGCCTCTATGTCAAAAGCCATGCCTAACTATTGTGATGACATCACCATGAAGGTAGATCATCATCAATACTTTGCATGCATATACCAGCTGCAGACAATTAAGCTATTGTTATGTTGCCTCTTAAAGAGCTGCTTCTGATACTCTCTTCTATTGCAATAACAAGATACAGCACATAGAGGAAGCTTCCCATTGGGTGATGCTCGACCAGCCCGAACAGTTCAACAAGATTCTTTTGGAGTTCTTAGACTCTCGCAGAAAATCCAAGCTGTAAAGATTATTGTTGAGTCTCTTTTACTTTTAGAATTGTGCAGATGAAGCCGAAGTGTTTTTTGGGAATCATCGTTCGGTTGGCACCAGAAAGGGGGATATCAGGACAAGTTATATTCTTTACAATTTGAGTTGAATACCTCATGATGAGCTGGAAGATTGAGGTCCATGCGGGCGTCAGATGATCCAGAGCTCTTGACCTTCTCTTGTTGAAAATGTGCTAAATTGTAGAGTGGTCAAGTTACGTAGAGGCTCATCTCAAGCATTTCCACAGAAAGATGTCTCGTCTCACAACGGCACTGCTCCTACTGACGCTCTCAGCGTTTGCATCGTCAAGTAGGAGTTATAAAGAAGGCGATCCAGTTCCATTTTATGTTAACAAAATCGGACCATATTCAAGCCCTGCGGAGACATATGGCTTCTATCAAGTCCTCAGATTCTGTGGACCTGAGTCACAATTGGATCACAAACATGCGGACCTCTCCCTTGGTGATGAATTAACCGGCGATCAGAGGCTCGGCACAGGATATGACGTCCACTTTAGAGGTACAAAACTTATCAAATTTGACTGTGGCGCTCATGCTTGTCTTAGAGGAGAAGAAAATGGCTTCTTTATGTATGCTGCATTTGGATGAGCAGGATATCCGAAAATACAAGAAGGCCATAGACGAATACTATTATTTCGAGATGGAATACGATGGTCTGCCTCTCTTTGGCTTTGTGGGAGCTGTCATTCCAACCATTAAGAATGGAAATCCTCTTGACCGTTACTACTACTTCGCTCATCTGCACTTCCATTTCTTATACAATGGAGACAAGGTATGACTCATGCACATTTATGTTTCATTCAATAATGAGACAAGGTGATATACGGAAACATTACAGCCGATCTCTCTAGAATGCAAGAGTTGAAGACTACTGATGTCGCTTTCGAAGTTACCTACTCTGCCTCTTGGTCTCACACAGGTCCGATATCCTATCATTTTTGTTTTAAATGCAGCTTTTCTGATCTTTTTCAGACATTAAAGACAGAAACAAATTCACAGAAACATTCACCAAGAAGAGCTTGCAGATCCACTGGCTCTCCATCATGAACTCAATCATTTTGGTGATGCTGCTGACCGGATTCCTCTCAATCATCATCTTGAGAATTTTAAAGAACGACTACGCTCGTTATGCTCTCATTGAAGACGAAGAAGAAGGTAAATCGCTTCATCCCTTAATCATTTTAATCTTACATGATCCCATCTCATCCACAATTAACATTCCAGCCTTCTCCAATTAAATATTCGACCATCTGATTTCTCGCCAAAAGATGCTTCCATACATATCATTCTGAATTTTTTTAGGAAGCCTTCACGACGATTACGGCTGGAAGCTTCTGCACGGCGACGTCTTCAGATTCCCGCCACAAAAGACGCTCTTCTGCGCTTTCATCGGCCTCGGCACCCAGTTTTTGGCCATTTTATTCGGGCTCTTAATCTTGGCTATTGTGGGAGTATTCTACCCCAACAGTGGTGGTTCTATCTATGTGGCCTCTATACTGCTGTACGCCTTCACCTCTGCTCTTGGAGGTCAGTAGATTCGATTGAATCCCTCCAAATGTGTGCTTAGAAGACGACTCTGTTTTGAACAGAATATTTCAAGTCTGTTATTATGGGATGTCTTTCTCCAGACAAAACAACTGCACTGTGACTTTTCCAACAAAACCACAACTTCTCCTGATAACATCAACAGGTTACATCTCTGCCAGTTACTACAAGCAATTTGGAGGTGAAAACTGGGCCTTTAACATCATTTTGGTGGGGACGATGTATACAATCCCCTCCATCTTGGTCTTCTCTTACGTCAATACGGTCGCCATCATCTACAACGCGACAGCTGCTGTCCCCGTGGGAGCCATCTTGACTGTGCTTGCCATATTGATATTGGGTGATGTCATCATGATATCTTGGTTCTTGCCCTTTTTGTTGTTTACTTTGGCTGCAACTCTACACTATTGTAGATGATGCCTGACAGCAGAATGCATTGCGGCAGAGCCGCAGAACAAGAGTCTATCCTCTGTACACTGACGTCATCGATCCATTTTCCCGCCAAAATTTTCATCTTTGGCACTTTTCTGAGAATTTTCAGTGGGATTCCCTCTGAACGTGGTGGGAGGCATACAAGGCAGAAAGAACTCTAAGCAGTTCGAGGCTCCATGCAGGGTCAAAAATTTCCCGCGCGATATTCCTGAGGCACCCTTCTACAGAAGCTTGCCCTTCCAAATGGCCATTGCCGGGTTTTTACCCTTCAGGTGCGTCTACAACTCTATATTTTCCCACCAAAAGGAGTATCTACAACGATAGGAATGACCGTTTATAGTGCCATCTACACCGAGTTGAGATATCTCTTTGAGAGCACTTGGGGTCACAAGTCTTACCAGCTCTTTGGTATTCTATTTTTAGTCGCAATCATTCTGCTTGTAGTGACCGCATGCATCACCATCGCGCTGACCTACTTCCAATTGTCTTCAGAAGACCACAGATGGTGGTGGAATTCCTTCCTCAACGGAGGGTAAGTGCCCGGGTTCGACCCCTTCCCCCGCCTCTTTTCGTGTCTGACCCTTCGCAGTTCTACTGGTATCTTCATCTATGCATATGCCATCTTTTACTACAAGTTCTCGTCGCTGATGTCTGGCATGCTGCAGGGCTCCTTCTACTTTGCCTACATGCTGCTCATCTGCTTTTTCTTCTTTGTGATGCTTGGAACTGTGGGATTCTTCTCTTCGTTGATATTTGTAAAGAGGATATACAAGGGCTGGAAGATCGATTGAGGAGGCTCATTCTGAAATAAATAATGATCAAACTCTTTGGAGATCAGAGGCAAGAAGTTTAGAATCTTTGCAGGAGAGAGAGCACGTCTGTTGGTGTTCATGTCTCATTTGAAGGTGGAAGCAGTTCGGCGGTTGGTTGTAAAGAAACGTGACCGTTTTTTTCTCTCGAAATGTTCCAGATCATTTCTATTCCAGCCCCAAAGAAGACAAACCATGACCGATCCCGACTGGATTCGCATCCAATCAAATGTAAGGCCTTCGGTGTTTTCGTCCTTCCACACCTGTAGCTGATGGATCATAGACATTCAGGAATTGGGTTAATACCCGCCTTCGAAGAAGAAACCAACGCATGGAAGACTTCCATCCTGATTTGTGTGTCCATCAACTATACATTTTCTTTTTGATTCAGATAATATAGGCTCCGACACCTAATTACATACGACTGCACGAATCTTTCTGACCTTTCAATAGATCAAATGGATTATTGTTGATGTCTTTGGCCGAGATCCTAACTGGAGGAACAATGCCGAAGCACGCTCTGAAGCCCAAAATGAGATCTCAGAACCTGGATAACATGAGTATCTGTCTCAACTATTTTAAAGAACACGGTCTAAAGATGGTCAATATTGGTGTCGAAGGTGAAGTGTTTCATCCCTCATGCATTTCTTGATGAGATCGACAATTATGACAAGATCTTCACGTCATATCGAACACGAATGTTGGAGAGCTCCTCCATTTGTCTAATGCAAAGAGATACCTTCTATGCGAAGAGCTCAGCTATTTATACAATGAACTGTCAATTTTTCTGTGAAGCAGAGCCGCGGTGCGGCGTTGATTTAAAAGATGACTTTTCCCGCCAGAATCTCCCGGCTTTGCCGTAAAGACACCAAATCTTTCCGTGACTTGTCGTGAATTCACGAGCGCTTACCGTGAATTTCCGAATCTTTCAGTGCCTTGTACACTTGCAGAAATTTCTCATAATTTTCAGACGTTGTAGACGGCAACAGAAAGATTATCCTGGGACTATTATGGGTTATTATCTTGAAATACCAGATGCAAGATGGTGGTACAGGAGTGAGGAAAGGGCTCCTAGAGTGGTGTCAAAAAATGGCGCCAAATACCGCCTCCAACTTTTCGGGCGATTGGATCTCCGGTATCGCCATGTGCGTTGTAGATGAAGTGGAAATTTCGCTGAATTTTTCAGATTGAAGATATTACAGAGATTGAAGCCAGGATCTGTACCCGATTATTCTGATGTGAGATGTCATCGAATTTCATCGAATTTCATCGAAATATCCCAGAAAATTCTTGCGAATTTTCACTGAAATTTCCAGATGACCCCTCTACAACGCGCCTCTTGGGCTACAGAATTTTCAGAAAGAGAGTTGGACATCCCGCCACTCTTGAGTGCCGAAGATTTCATCAACCCTAACGTGGATGAGCTCTCCATAATGACATACCTCGCCTGCTTCAAAGAATGGGCCGACGTAAGTTTTATTTCTCTGAAACGTTTGGTGGAGAATGTCGGACACGTCAAGTGACGTGTTGGAAAGATGTTTCATTACGGTAATTACCTTGTACCGATTTTATAATTATGCAGCTTCGCTGATTGATAGGCACACACTTATAAGAAGATAATTATGGATTTTATTTGTTTGAAACCTAATTCCCGCCAAAATATAAAAATCACCCCTTATGAATTTCAGAAAAATTTCCAAGAGGGAAATGCTTTCTCGCCTTCTTCATCCTCTGTCGTTGTAGATGGGAGTGAGATAAAAATAGAACTGAAGGACACGTCTGGTCAACCCTTCACTGGGGAGGAAGTTCCCCTCGAGGTGAAATTTCTTCGAATTTTCACAAAAATGAAATTTCTGATAATTTTCAGGTCTATGTCAACCAAGGTGACACGTCATCATCAGATCAAACCGGCACAAAATTGGATGTACGTGGAATTTTTAATGAATTTTCATTGAACTTTCTGACCTCCGTTCAGCTCCAGAAAGACGCGGAAGGAAAATTCTCCGCAAAATTCGAGGAAAATAAAACCGAAGGAAACACCATTGTAGTCAAGAGCGGGGACAAGCACGTGGGAAAGAGTCCCATTGTAATGAAACCTTCAGTGCCTTCAGCGGAAAATTCCTCTGCAACTTTCACAGAAAATTCCGTCGAGGTGGGGAAAATCTTTTTGTCAAAAACAGAGTTGTAGATGCACATATTTACGCAAGCAGGTGACGGCTAAGGATGCGAAGGGTGCCCCCATTGCGACTGGAGGGGAGTTATTTCGCGCCAATTTTGTACAGGGAGACAAGAGTGTCGACATCCCCCTTGTCGACAATGGAAATGGAACATATAACGGAGAATATGAGCTCGACCCCGCAGGTATGACCGTTGTAGACAGATAAATTTTTGGGAAATCTCGTGGAAATATTGAATGAAAGTAGAGGACGCGTTAGTAACCGTGATTTTTGACGGTAAAGAAGTCAATAAGAAGAAAATAAAGGCGGGAAAACCTCCCGCGGATCCGTCGCAGGTCGAATCACAGATTTCAGAAGGCAAAGTCAAAGTCACAGCAAAGACAAAAGACGGCGAACCCGCTGAACACAGTCAACAGGTAGATATTTCAACTTTTCCACGAATTTTTCATGAATTTTCCACGAATTTCACGTTGATTCTCCGTTTCATTTGAATGAAACTGATAGGCCCTCTCTGCTCGCGTAGAACAAAATGGAACTTCCGATGAAATTCCGTTAACACACCAAGGCGAGGGTGTTTACGTCGGTGACGTCACTTTCCATCCCGAGCACGACTCGGTTGTTACCGTGCAATTAGACGGTAAGGAAGTGTCCTCCAACCAAGTGAAAGCCGCCCAGCCCCCCGCTTCAGAGGTTCATACTGAGGTGATATTTTCGCCCCAAAATGATATTTCAAAATTTAAGTTAAATATTGGCAGGTCAAGAACGACCAGGTCGTTGTTACCGCTAAAACGGCAAGTGGTGAACCCGCAATCCACAGTCTACAACACTTCTCCGCACATGTACAACGCGATGGAAATTCCGAAGAAATTCCCTTCGTTCACCAAGGAAACGGTGTCTACACCGCCAACTACAACGCGGACATACGTAAAGAGACCGTTGTAGACGTGAAGCACAGAGGGGAGCACGTGACCGGAAGCCCATTCAAACGTGCCGCTGTGCAGGCGGGACTTGCCCACGAGAAATCCGTTGTGTCTATAAACAACGACAGAGTCACACTCGTCACAAAGGACGAAGACGGCGGAAATGTCGGTGAAATTTCGGATCACGTGACCTTCTGACATTTTGACAGGTCACAAAGGGTGGACAGAATGTGGAAGTCACCGCAGAACAGAAGGGGCAAAAATTTGATGTGCCTGTCAAGGATAATGGCGACGGTAGTTACACTTCCGCACCCATACCGTTGTTACCGCAAGGCGACACGTTAATACACGTGATTCTGAACGGGCATGAAGTTGCGGGAATCCACAAGGTTGGGTCAGACCAAGAGGCAAGGGCTGACCCGTTAGTCTCCGTTGTAGACGTGAAAGAAGGTCACGTGACCGTGGAACCATTGACCTCTCAGGGCGAGAAAGTCAAGAGAGAGACGAATGTACAGGTAAGACATCACGAGATTTTTCTCGGGAAAAAATACGACATCACACGCGGTATTTTTTTCAACTAAAACGACACAGGCAACACTCACACAGAAAGACCAGACTGTCCAAATACCCTTCGCGCGTGATTCTTCGGGCATCTACACTGCCAACTACAACCCCCCCTCACCCACCCACTCCCATGATCTACAACTCTTGATTGAGGGGAGACATGTTGAGGGCAGCCCTTTCCACTTCCAGGGCCAAACCACAGAGACTCAAACATTTGATCCGTCAAAATCGAGCGTTAAGGTGGAGAACGGCCAGGTACGAGATTCCAGTTGTAATTGTGTGAAATTTACGTGAAATTTCAGGTGAATATTACGGCGAAAAATCTGGACGGAACACCCGCCACAGGAAATATCCCCATGGTTGTAGAGGTGATTAATTTCTCCGAAGATTTTCCGGACTTCTTCAATTGAATTTGTGCACACAAAAGATCAGAAGAAATTTCTTGGAATTTTCACGTGACATGTGCACAATGGAATTTTCCGATAATTTTCTGATGAGTCATCAGGTGGAGCAGAACGGCAAGAGAACGGCCGTCCCACTGAAGGATGACAACAATGGAAACTACAACGGCACATTGCAATACGACTCTTCTGAGCGCGCAACTGTCATCGTGAAGGCAAGAAATTTGAAATTTAAAAAATGAATCGGGCGGCAAAGCCAAGCCAAAAGAAAATTTATTCTGTACGAAAATGCACATGATTACAATTTGATGTATATCTTGTCGACATCACGTGACACCAATACCTCGAAATTTCACTGAAATTTCACAGTCTGGAGGTGTACAAATGGGAGGCAGTCCCTATCAAATAGAACCTAAAGAGAAACCCGTTGCTGTCGCTGATCATTCCAAGACAAAGGTGAAGTTTCGTCTACGCTTGCGTAATATTGACAATCATTTGGGCCAAAACGTATTTGTATCGCGGATTTTTGGCGCATTTTTGTTTGCGCCAAAGCTGCAAAGAAATTTCTTCTGGTTTTTGTGCATGTTTTTTGGTGGTTTTTTCGCTACCACAGAATGTGCTTTGGGCAACTACAACGGCACAAAAATTTGTGAACAACTCGCAACACAATCTGCCAGTAAAATAAGAATATCCCTCCATCATCTGGAAAAAAATCAGAAAATTCATAGAAATTTCAGGTCGTATTCAACGACGGAAAGATAGAAGTGACTCCTCGCGATTCTTCGGATCAACTTTTATCCGAAAAACAACCTGTCACAGCATCTGTCAACCGGGGAAATGTCAAAGAAAATCTGGCGGTATCACGTGGAGATGACGGTATTTACCGTGCCAACCTGCCACCAGCGGGAGAGGAAGAGACCGTTGTAGAGGTGAATTTTGAAATTAATGGAAATGCTATCATTTTAGAATAATTATTGAAAAAATAATTATTAAAATTAAAGTTTTTCAATACTTTTTCAAAATTAAATTTTAATTTGTGGCTTCGCCGTTGAAAAATTTCTTTTCACTTTTAAAATTCTTCATTGTTGTGGACAGACACCAACAATATCCAGGTGTTTTTGGCGGGAAAGATCATCGGATCCCAGAAGATTCCCGGAAAAGGACCCGCAACCCCAGCCGTTGTAGAAACCAAAACCCCCGTCACGGAGGAAAAGCCAAGATCACAAAACGACACCCAGGTCAAACCCGTATCCTCCACACAGGCACGTTTATTAACGCGAAAGACTTCGGTAGTTACCGCGAAAAAAACTACGCTGCGAAAAAAATTCCGGTGTTACCGAAAAAATTCTCGGTTATCAACGCGACTCGTTAACTAACGAGCCATCAGGTTTCTATCGGTAAGAATAGTGTGGTGATTTCTTCAATTGATTCTGAACAATCGGGAAAATCCGAAGAAAATTCACACGAATTTTCCGTCGAGATTGAAGGTCCAACCGGACAAGGTGAAATTTTAATTTTTAGAAATTTTTTTAGAAATCCTGAAATTTCGAAAATTTCAAATGATGAATTTCGAAAATTTTTGGAAAAATTAAAAAAAATTTAGACGGAAAATCCGAAAAAAGAAATATTCCGATGTCAAAGAAACCGGATGGAACTGTCCGAGCCACGTCAGACTACACTTTGCCCCCCGGGGAATACAAAGTTCACGTTCTACAACGCGGAGAGCCCCTCGAAAATTCGCCCTTCAGCCTCGTTGTAGAGGAAGAAAAGGAAATTAAAAAAGAAGATGCTAAGGATAGAGCGGCTTGGCTGGTGCACAAAGACAGCATCGCAAGGTAAAAAAATTATATTCAATCTACAACCCGCCACAATTTTTTTTGACAAAAATGTGAAATTGTGGCAGGTTGTAGATTGAATGTAGTTGTTACCGAGTTTTCTCTGACTCGTTGTAGATACAGGGTTGGAGATAGTGAGGAGCCCCCCCACTACTTGATGGTGTACTACTACAACGACGGAAATGTACAATGGTACGATATGCCATTCGGAAAAGTCCAAGAATTTTCCAACAGTGTAAAATTAACCCCCGATTCAACACCTGCCTTAAAGCCCAATCTACAACGCATGATCCCCACACCAAACCGCTCAGTCATCTTCCATAACAACAAGACGGGAGAGGTTTGTATCCCAAAGATTTTCCAGAAAAAATCGAAAATTCAGAAAAAAAGTCGAAAAATAAAAATAAAAGTTCAGGGAAAAATCAAATTCAGAAAAAATTAATGTTGAATATTTTTAGGTGAGCTGCTGCCAGATTGTTGGCGAAAGGCAATTGGGCATCCCAACACCCGCAAAAGAATTGAACAACAAGAGGTGAATTCTATTTTTAGATCCATCTGTAAATCTCGTGACGTCATCACCCTCAACCCCACGAATTTCCCCGAAATTCCCGACGAGAAAATTCGTCGAAAACTGATGGGAATTTCATGGGAAACTGATGGAAATTCCGTGGAAAACTGACGGGAAATTCAGGTGGAAGCACATAATCCCCCTCGATGTAGATGGTGAGCCCATGGTATTATTTTATGAAAGAGATGCCGGCACAGTCGCGCTGTGCAAAACAGAAGGAGCACATCTTAAAGTCGTGACAGAGTGAGTCTGTCGAATTATATTTTCCTGGAAAATTTTCCCGCCAAAAATCTCGGTGGAGGATTTTTTCTTTGGCTTTGCTACAGATGCGTAATTGACTGACAATGCGTTTTTATTTTGTGTTTAGATCCGATACATAATCCAACATTCAATTCAATATTTAAAACGATCTTTTTGGCGGGAAACGATTCGAGGAAAATCCTTTTGCTCATTATTCAGGGCCAAATGGCACGGTTTATACGAGAGGATCGCACCTGTCCAAATCGGGGAGCGAACTGCACTCTATTTATACGATCACCACAAGAAGACAGCCAATGTGAGGAAATTGATCAGAAATTTCGTGGAAAACTCTAGGAAAATTCGCTGAAAATTCGCTGAAAAATCTAGGTTTCGTATTTAAATTCCAAATGTCAGTTGGAAAGTTTGTACACTGTGCAAAACCTCTCCAAAAAATGGAAGTTCGTAGTCGGGTTAACTGCAGGTAGGATCTCGTTGTAGAATGTCGACATTGTTTTTGGCGGGAAAGTTGATCTGTACAGGGCATCTGCTTTTGCACGAAAAGAAATCCGGAATCGGACAAATTTTGAAAGTCGACGAGAAGAGCACACAAGTAGGACATTTTGACATATGTCAATATGTCAAAAGTGACATGTGACAGGTCGTCAAACAGATCAAGGGGGAGAAGAAGGAATGGACACAGTGCGAGTACATCGCTCATAACAGACAGGTACCTGTATTTATTTTGCAATCTCTAGCTTTGGCATACGGCCCGTAGAGCCTGCAGCTCTGCCGCCGCTACCGCATTTTACTCTAGTTATGGGCACAAATACAATTCCTGTAGTTCGAAGCACAGCACCGGCTATGCCGCGGTTTAGAAGCACAGCACTGGCTATGCTGCAGTTTAAAGTGTAGAGATACAGTGTATCTCTAGTGTGCCACAGGCACAAAAAACTCATCAGAGCCTCTACCGCAGCTCCATCCTCAAAAAGTACTGCGGCACAGCCGCAGTTCCAAGTGTTGGCTAGTACAGCACTCTTCAACATCACAGCCACAAGTATGACATCCACAACTCACCCTCTAAGGTCGTGTTCTTCGGCTCCAAGAGTGGACACGCACAGTTTCTACATTGGGATACCGTCAAGCTGGACTTGACCCCCGCATTCGAAATTACGGGGTGGAATGGCGCGAAATATGTCGCAGCAGGATATTAAATTTCAACGAAATTTCGTCCATTTTGAATTATTGTGGATTTCTCTGAAAAAGTTCAAAGCCTCATGAGGGTTGGCTGCATCATGATTGATCGTACATGCAAGTCTCAGACGTTTGTTGTGGATCAATAGCTTAGCCTTTAATGGTGGTACCATCTAAAGGGCACAATAGAACGTGGCGTGTTGCCGTCGCGATATTGCCGTGAGTCTTTAGACGAACAGCAGATGTCTCCAAATGACACGTAAAGCATGCACACCAGCTTTTTTGCAAGTAATAACATGGTCAACATCAAAAGAAACCTCCACCATTGTCACCATGAGTGATCAGCTAAATGTACAAAGTTCGTTGGTGATCTCGCGATAAGATATCCGAATTACAACGAGTTACAAGTGGGTGTGGTTCTATTTCGCGGAAGATCATGGAAACAATCAAAGTCATAACGTCTGATGACAAGACCATAGTGATCGAGAAGAAGGTCGCTTTAATGTCTACTACCATCAAATCTATGGCCGAAGGTGATCCTTTTTCTGTACAATCTTCAATTAGATATGACCAAAAGCAGACATCGGCGAAGCCAACGGTGAGGAAGCCGTCATTATCCTTCAACCAGTTACCGAGGCCACCATGAAGAAAGTACTTGAATATTGTAATCACCACAAGGATGACGGCCCGTTCGTCCCCACCGAAGCGCCAGCACAGAAGAAGGGAGAGCCGGTCAAGGCAAAGGACTCTACAATCAAGGATGAGTTCGATCAAGAGTTCATCAAGAATGAATTACCTCTCAACATAGACGTTCTCCTTGCCGCCAACTATCTCGACATCAAACCACTCTTTGAACTGATGTGTAAGTGTATGGCCAACCATATGAGAGGAAAAACACCAGACCAACTACGAGAATTCTTCGGGCTTGAAAATGATCTCACCCCAGAAGATGAATCAAACCTCCGTGTCAAATGGGGAGGAAAGAAATAGATGTTTTAGAAGGGATGTCATTCTGTCATATTGCCATCTCCACAAGTTGGTCTTGTGAGTTCGTGTCTTCATTTTGTGCCTGATTTTCTCCAGGACATACTCTATATTATTTATGGCGAATATTTGTCGACCACGTTGCTCAGAGTCATCTCACTTTTTTTCGCCGAAAGGGTACCACGTAGCCCGGCACCTCTTTCGCTTTCCCTCCTCATAATTTAGAACAACAGACAACAACAAAGATGGGCGCAATCCTCAGTATCTTCAACCCCAAAGTCAACCACAAGCTCGTCCTCTTGGGCTTAGACGCCGCAGGAAAGACCACCGTTCTGTACAGACTACAACTGGGGGAGACCGTCATCACGATCCCCACCATCGGCTTTAATGTCGAGACCGTATCTGTAAGTGATCAGAAGTGATCAAGAGACTGACAGACTCCAGTACAAGAACATCAACTTCACGATGTGGGATGTTGGAGGACAAGACAGGATCCGACCTCTCTGGCGCTACTATTTCGTGCACCAAAACGGCATCATCTTCGTCGTGGATTCCACAGACGCGAGCCGCATGGAGGAGGCATGCGAAGAACTACAACGTATTTTAGAGGAGGAAGAATTGAGAGGGTGCCCTCTCGTTGTACTCGCCAACAAGCAAGACCTGCCGAACGCGCTGTCCGTTTCAGAGATTACCGAAAAGTGAGGAACTGTCTCTGAAGTATCTTCTGATCAGAGCAGGATGAAGCTGCACACATTAAGAGGACGACAGTGGTATGTGCAGTCCACATGCGCGGTGCAAGGAGAGGGGATATATGAAGGATTAGAGTGGCTCTCAAAAGCAATCTCCTCCAAATAAATATTTATCTAACCATTAAAATTTCAAATTTCGCAAACAAAAATCTGAAAATTCATTTGAAAAAATATCCCAACACAATCTTCGACAATTTCAGAAAAGTTGTAAATTTTCGAAATTTTCCCGATGGATAATACCCACTTTCGACAAATTCCAGAAAAATTGTAATAATTTGGAAAAATAAATCCGACAAATAAATTCTTTAGAAAACCATTCTCATCGTGTTCGAAACGTAGATCTGCCCGTTATCCGACGCGCTAACTACCGTGTGATTCTGCGTGTCCACGTCAAAGGAGTTGATGGAGCAGGCAAGTTCTGGAAGCTGCACCAGATCCTTGACGTGTATCTTCTTCTCGTCTACAACGAAGCCTTGTCTTTCTTCCATGCCCATCGTGTTGCCGTTGAAGTCTATTTTTAGAATCAACGGAAATCTTTTGCAACATTCCAAGTCGAAAAATAAGAAAAAATACCAAATAATCAGAAAAAAGTGAAGGAAAATCGGAAAAAATATAAAAACTCACTCCACAGCAGAAGAAGACCTTGTTGTGAGCAACTGAACAATAAATCGGGATTAATTGCGGAGAATTGTAATTCCCAGACTGTGAAATTTCAATGAAATCTGTCAAAGATCTAAAGATACAAGGAGATCAAGTCGAAGCTCGGTAAGTTGACGCATGTTTTACGGTAATAACCGAGCTCAATAGAAGGAAATAAAATTAAAAAATCACCGTCAGTGTCGTAAGCCACAATTGAATTGATTGGAATATTAGATTTTCTTTGGTCCCTGAATTTTTCAATTTTTCAATTTGAAAAAGACATTTGCGCGCCAAAATATTTTCCGAGAAACGGATAATGAAAATTCACCGAAATTACATGAGATTTCATACCAGATAGAGATGAGTCCGTATTCTGAACCAGTGGCAAATAAATCGGGCTGAAGGGGGTGCTGACACATGCATCTCAGAAATGTCGACCTACAGAATTCAGTACATTCCTTCTGTCTCATTTTTTTGGACATCTTTTCCCGCCAAATTTTTCAAATCTTTGAAATAGAACCCAGATCAAAAATATTGTTACTATGTGGCGGCATACGCCAAAACTAGTGATAAAGTCTACAAAAAGATGACCATCACATTCTGATCGAAGACTTACCCAGCAGAACTGGGATCTGAAAGAATTGATGTCGGCCTCTTCATGTCTGATCTTGTGTCCCAGACACTTATCCTCTTTGCAAATGTTGCCGTCAGAAGGGCGTCTCTCGAGGTGTACATCATGCATCCCACTGCGGTTGGCTCTGCCAGAAACCTCTTCTTTGTCTTGAGACCATCTAAGTCTAGCAGAACAACTTCTCCGGCATCGCCACCGCTGCTGATCTGGAAAAAATGTGAGATAAATAAAAATGATCAGGAGCACCTCTTCTTTCCCGCTATGGAAAGCGAGCGAATTGGCTTTTCCTCTGTGTATTTTTGTGTTTTGTAGAGAGACAAGTTTCTGTGCTCTGCCATCATATTTGACCGTGGCCAGGCGAACTTCACCTGCAGAGTTATTCCAAAAGATGTAAGGTTGTGGTCTTCCATTCTCTTCTATCACTCTCATATCGACGACCTATCGATCATTTCAAAAATTGATATCAATACATTTGACCAAAACAACATACATCGCCTCCTGCATCGATAGAAGATATCTTGTGTGCTTCTGTGAGAGGAGATGTTTCTCCCTCACGTTCAATAGGTGGAACAGACCAGAGGCAGACCTCATTTCTGAGGGCATCCCACGATCCTGTTAGGACAGCCAATGAGAGTTTAGCGGGAGCGTCACTTTTGATAGTGTTCAAGTGTGAGCTGGTGGCCGCCTGGCGTATTTGATGATTCTTCAATAGTCTCACACATCTCATCTTTCCATTGACGGGATAGGCGATGGATTCTGCTTCATCTTCTTGCTCCATACGATCGTCTTTGTATTCCGAGATGACGACCATGATTTGATTTTTGAATAATGAATGATCCTTCCTCATCAACTGTTCTTGGAACAACAAAAATCGTTTTTACAAGTGGCTCATTGTGTTCTATTGACAAGATGACTGCCTCTAATGTTGTGGTTTGAGTCAAGTGGTTCCACTCCTCAATGTGCGTACATCAGTCGTTTCGCAGATTTTTCAGTTGGAGCATTTTCTGCATTTGCATTGAAAGACACTCTCGACACGAAATTTGAGTACAGCTGTTGCGAGTGTGTTTCGAGCTAGCTGCAAGCACCTCGATTGAAATGTAATGCATTCCACTGTTCTTTTACTGGTACAACATAAATAGCGTGTCGTATTTCGTGACGTGCCAAGTGTAGAGGATCAGAGCTCACTCATTGTCTCAAAGCTCCCATTGTTGGATTGATCGTCTTTGATATGTCGCACGCAGATGTCTTTTTTGCTTCCTCTGCAGCAGAAAATCTAAAACATCAGAGCCGGATACGTATAGACATCGATCTCACATCATGATTCGGTCTTCAATGGGCGTATTGGGTCCGAATGAAAATGGAGTCGCCCTCTTCAGAGCTTTCTTATCTCTTTCGAGCAAGATCATGATCCCACTCGTGGCCTCGCCAGTGTGTGCTTTTGAGATCTAAAACAGGTAATCTGATGTATCATCTTTACGCCTTAGCTCCAGCTTAGCACTGCTTTTGTCCTATATAATGAAATTTCTTTTTGGCTGTGGAGCCCATTGGACAGGTGGCACTTGTCATACTTTATTTAGACATCTCCAGCTCGGCCATCTTGATGATGTTCATGAAATCAAACTTGTTTGGTTCTTGTGTGAATTGCCTCATGAGTTCATAGCAACGGTCACTCAGCAGAAATACCTTTAGAAGATGTGAGCGTATCTGATTTATTTTTGTGATCAAAGTGCCAACGGCTGTGCTGTCTCACAATATTTTTATAGAAGGCACCTCACGGTAGGAGCCCGTGAGATTACCGGGAATCACGGTAAGGATTACAGTGTCTTTAAATTTAGAAATCCATGCACCTCCATCAAGAAGGTTTGCGTCAAATTTGTGCTGGCAGAGCAGCTCGATGCGATTTTCTCCGAATAATGAAGAACCTCACCTGCCACATGTTGATGAGGTATGGACAATGTTCCGTGTTGATGGATTGTTTTTGGTAATCCGCTTTCATCAAGACGAGACCTGTTCGGATCAACATATATCTTCCATCTCATCGACGCGTGGCAGTTTTCATCAGAGCCAAAAAGCCCTGCCAATGATGTACATAAGCAGAGGGTCACTATGTTATTTGTCTGAAGTGAATGTCTCTTATTGCTCAAAGCACATATAAGTGATGACAAAAATCATTCATTAAATTAGATGGATTCTTTCTTCATGAGAAGAAATCAGAACACAATCATGTCGAAATCAGAAAGACGGCTCACCTTTAGAGTCTTGAATCTCTGTATAGAATTGTACGTTCATAAAGGGCACAGCCAATTCTCCTAGTTGTTGTATTGTGGATAAATGTGTGAAACATAACATCTGTTTAGCAGGAACATATTGTCCATAAACCATGATGTAGCCGTTGCCAGAACTTGGCACTGGATAGACAAATGATTGGCTGTGGTGATATCAGAAGAAGGAAAGATGGGTTACAATCACAATCTGGTGGCTCTCTCATTGATCTTTTTCCAAGTATCTGCTGGGATTACTGCTGAGACGACAGGTTTTTCTCTGAAGAAGGACATCCATATGAACTTGATCCATTCTGGCGTCTCTTTCTCTAAGATCTCCAACTTGACGATTGAGTCTAGTGATGCCATGGTGAATGGGTCGTCGATTTGATGTGATGTGATCTGTTGTAAAGTGTATTTTTTACGCAAAATCAGCTTGACCAAACCAACACAATCGCATTCCAAGATGTCTATGGATATGATGATGCAGCTTTTTCAAAATTCAGGACTCTCACAAGATGAGGTGCAAAGTCACATTTAAGACATAGAATGCGATTTCCTTATTTGCGCCAGATGATGAAGAAGATCATGGCGGGAAACTTTGGTGATCTTGTTGGTGGAACTTCCACTCCAAGTCTAGAGGACAAACGCGCTCACAGAGCTAAAGTTTTGGAATATTTCGATAAGTTTAGGGCAGGTAAACTGTTTTAAAAGTTATTATTGTTTTCTATTAGTTTCTGATTCTCGTAAGACAAGACAGATTTTCAGGAAAGTATAGAACACTCAAACTTTTATTCCTGATCCTGAAGTTTGCATAGAATGCGCCTCGTCGACAGAGGCAAAAGCTTCAGAGTCTGAAGTTCCAAAGTGCGAGAACAAATGGGACGACATGAACTCTTTGTACATCGAGAATCTGAGGAACCAACAAGACACAAAAAATACTTACATTGTTTTGAGGACGATCACATATCCAGTCAAATTTGGAGGTAAAATTCTTCTCTTGAAAGTTTTTAATAAATTACAGATCTATATTTTGCGGTGGAAGACACGTTAGGTAACGTGGATATTCTCGTTATCATACCGCAATTAGGGTGGTATCAGCATCCTCCAGGAACTGTGTTCATCTTAAAAGAACCAAGTTTCACAGACAAGGAAGGGGGTAAAGCTCTCGTAAAGATGTACACTGACCTCTCATAGTGGGACATATCAGCTCCATCAACATGTCAAATGTGACATTATTCAGTCAGAATCTGTCAGATCTCATTCCGACGACATGGCAACGATCTGTCGAGAAGCTGAGCATTGAAAAATGGAAGGCGGAAGGCAACAAAAAATTTTCTGTGGGCCAATATGATGCTGCTGCGGCTACATATTCTAAAGGTGTGAATTTTACGATTTTATCGGGAAAATTGTGATTGCGCTCATCTTCAATGAGAATGTACAAATTTAGAAATTTTTTATTTCCAAATGGCAAAGTGTCAAATAATCTGCTGCAAAACATGTGCAAGAGGCATCAGACTTGTTATTGAGTGATATTATGCAGGAATTAATCAACACGCACCTGATGATTGTATACTTCTGTACTTGAACAGAGCAGAAGCTTTCCTTCGGATCCATAGATACGAGGACGCTCTGAGAGATGCTGAGATTGTGTTGAGGTGAGTGATCATCATTCTTATGGTACCAAGATTTTTTATATATTCACCAGCAAAAGCTCTAAACACGGTTCTGCGATTAAAGAGCACAAAAAACTCGATTTTAGGACAGATCATTCGAGGAAATTTCTGCGAGTTTTCCGGGAAATTCTGAGGATGCTGTTGTGCTCCGGCAACCTTTTTATCTTTCAAATGCTGTGACATTTACCGTAAGGTTTGCGGTGATGACCGTGTCCTTACAAAAGCATTCCAGAGTCACATGCACCATGACCATCATCATGACTTACCTCTAATGCCATCAGATTGGATCCACATTCAGTGAAGGCACACTTTAGGATGGCATCTGCCTACTTCGGCAGAAAGATGTATAAGGAGTGCGAGGAGACCCTCACCAAGGCAACACAAAACGAGCAAGTTGTAGAACTGTTGAAAAAAGTCCGAAAAATGAGGGAAGAAGCTGAATAAAGGATTTATTTATTTTTCCGGATTTAATAGGTGGGTTCTGTGAAAAATCAGAAAAAACACTTTTTTAAAATTAAAATAAAATTTGGAATTGTTTTTTTGGCGAGATTTTTGGAAATTTTTTTCCAAAATTTTTTGTGCAGAATCTTTTAATTATTCTTTGTGTTTGTGGCGAAGCCGCAAAATAAAATTGATCTTCTAATGATGCATTGCATTGGCCTCACCATCATCACCGCTTCCACCCGCATTGAAGTCATCATCATCATCTTGATTGTCCCCAAAGTCCTCTTCCTCAACCTAAAAATAGAACAGATCAGCAAAGATGCATTTTCTGCACATCTTTTTGTGGTTTTGCGGATCTGTCGACGGATTTTATTTTCTTTCGTGTACATTGGGAGTTTTCCACTAAATTTCCAAGATAAACCTTCAACTACGGCAGAGCCGCAGCAACATCATGCGATCATAGATGATGCAATCAACAGATGACACAAGGCAATCATCATTCTAAAATGAAGACACATGACAGTCATCATTCTAAAATGATGACACATGACAGTCATCATTCTAAAATGAAGACATATGACAATCATCATTCTAAAATGAAGATACGCCACAATCATCCTCCAAGACACCATCACACTCATTCTAATACGACACATCACATCACATCATCTCAAATGATGTCTTTACCTCATCGAAACCATCGGCCTCCTCTTCCACTTCCTCATTGTCTTCCTCATTGTCCTCTTTATCTTTTTCTGCCGCATCCTCGTCGACTTTCTTCTCTTTCGGGCCCTATTTCCTTGAATTTTCCGCGAACTTTCGGTGAATAGTTGAAGAATTTTCGGTGAATTTTCAGGTGTTTTTTGGTGGAAATTTCGGAGCTAAAAATAGAATAGGATTTTACTTTTTGTTTTGCACCCTCCTGCTTCTCGATTCTGGAATGGGTCAGGCATTACATCGTTGTAGATGGTCAATAAAGGATGTCATTTGTGATATCTTACCTCTCAAAAATGGCCAACGGGTCAGCATCGGTGTCATTTAACACTAATATTTTGTCAAAAATTTTTAATTGCGAATTAAAATTTTTATAATATTATTTTTTGGGAATTTTCAAATTAAAAAAAATTCCTGTCTAAAAATCCAATCTCAAAATTTCCTGAAAAAAAGGCGGGAATTTTTGTAAGATTACCGTCGTCTACAACGAATGAAGCTTCGTCTGCGGGGTTGTCCGCAAACAAGTCGACAGATTCGTCAAATATATTCGGTGACCCAGGGGTGGTAGTATTATTCTTTCTCAGCTTCGTCAGAGGGGTCCTGGAAATTTCAGTGAAATTTCGGCGAAAATTCAAAGAAGATGGTAGAATTTTCGAAAGAGTGCGGTAGTTAACGTAGAAATCCGGTATGGAACCGTGATTTTATTGATCACAAAAATTACAATGAAAAAATATATTTCATCAAAAAGAATAATATAAATAAATAATCAGAAAATTTATTCATTTATATTGTGATATAATAAAAATAAAATAAACCTTTATTTAATATGAATAATAAAAATAAAAACCTGAGCGGAGTTGTAGATTTGACCAAGGGAGCATCATCTTCATCACTAGAAGGTATTGCTGCTGCTTTTTTTGGTGTAGATTTGGAACTCTTTTTGGCGCCCTGCGAATTTCAACGGAAATTTCAACGAGATATCATCCTTCATCCCACAATTTTGGCGGGAAAATGAACTACAGAAAATGCACAGAAAATCGTGAAATTTCGTGGAAATTTCATGGAAAATCACCTTGCCCGGAGGTCCCTCCTGGTCTTTCTTCTTTGAAGGTTTCTCTTTGGATTTTGTAGCTTTTTCCTTGGTAGTTTTTTCCTTGGTAGCTTTTTCTTTGCCTTTTGCCTTGGCTGCGGGCTCTTTGGATGCCTTTGCTCGGCCTTTTCTTTTCGGTTCTGGTGACTGAAACTATCAGTGAAATTTCCATGAAAATTCAATGAAAATTCCATGAGACTGGGATCAAATTTTCGTGAAAGTTGGATGATTTTTCTATGAATTTTCTGTAGAGTTTTGTCAGACTTGGATTGAGCGAGATGTCACAAAGTTGTTGTTATGAGTTCTTTTTAATGAATGGTTTGGAGTTGTAAAAACAGAAGTACTTACGTCTTCGAGCAGTGATTCTCCAGCGGTTTTTTTTGGTTTTGGGAGGGTCCTTGTTGACCCGTCCTTCCCCCTCGCTTTTTTGGCGGGGGGTTCCTCTATCTACAACGATAAATTTTCAAAGAATTTTCATTTAAGCCGCCATTTTCTCACAAACCATAGAACCAAAAACAGTGCAAATAAATATAAATATGGCAAATAGAATACAAAAAATGAATTTTGACTTTGCAAAAAAGCCTCCAAATCATACTGTTTTAACGAAATAAAGTCAAAAAATCCAAGTTCAGAGATTTCCTCACTTTTTCGGGAGAACTTTCTTCCATAATTTCCGGGAGATCATCTGATGCTCTATTTTTAGATCTGTCCCGGACTGGGGTGGCATCGTTTGAGATGGTGAACATGTCAGCCTCCATCGCTGAAAAAATTGAGCATGTTGTCGTAACGACATCTTACCTTCTGCCGGAGTAATGTCTGAGGCACTCTCTGTTGCCCCTGTTTTCTATGAGTCAACAACTCCCAAAAATCTCATAGTTATCTGACGATCTACAACGAGGAGAACAGAAAAGTTACCGTTATTTTTTCCCGCCATTTTTCTCTTGAGGGCTGCGTCGCGCAGAAAACGCCTCAAATCGTCCTTAGCGGTTTTACTTAAAAGTCCCAGCAGCTGCATCGGAAAAATTCCAGATTTAGGTTCGATGACTTCGATTACCTGGAATATTTTTATTCTTTGTGATTGTTTATCCTTTTTTAAAATCTCTAAGACTATTTTATAAATTTTTATATATATAAATCATCACGGAAAATTTTTACATTTTTAATGTGATGTTCAAAATAATATGAGAGAAGGAAAATAAATGAGGACGTCTTTGAAGAAAGAATTCACCTCTGCCTTCTGCCGTTGCGAGAAATACTTATCACTGTACCTGGATTGTGTTAATCTTCATTCTGATCAAATGATCAGAAGATGGATCACCGTTCGACATCTGGTTTTGGTGCCTCTTGATCGAAGTAAAATGGAGAGTTGTGATGTTTCAATTTCAAAGTTCTCAACTGACAATTATGAGAAAATACAAACCATTTTCAGGTTTGATCACGTCATAAAGGGATCATCATCACATTGGGATCACTCACTCTCTTTAATATGATTTCATCTTCTAGACCTGCTCTTTTTCCCGAAATAGTTGGTCTCTCTGGCATGTTTGGGTACTCTGGAAACAGATCATCTCCTCTGGCAGGCCTCACTCCTTTGGCGTTGGGATCCATTTCATCATATGGCACCCGCCCAAAGCCACCACGGCCGAATCCACCTCTACCGCCACCTCTTCCTGATTGATGTTAAGAATGAGAGAAGTAGATGAGATTTGACCTCCTCTGGACATGATTGATGTGATAATGCCCGATCGGTCTGAAAATTTATCCGAAAAAATGAGAAATTATTTTCGCTTTTGTTCTGCCAAAAAATTTCCAGCATGTGAAAATTGAATTCGACCCAGAGGTATATGCCACAACCAGATGTACATGCACCTAGGAGGTCATGTTTGCACCACAACTTGATGAGGTTTTTATCATCAACCGGAATCACCTGCGCAAACCTGGAATCATCACAAATTTACTGCATCTGCGCACGAAGCACACTTGGTGCTGTTCATTTCTTCTGGAAATTCAAATTGTGGAACGCTTGGTTTTTCTGCAAAGGCAGCGTGGACCTTGTGTTGGACCTTGCAAAGAACAATCGCAACTTGAAACCAATGCACAGCGTTTCTTACCGCACATGACGCACGGTTGTGAACGAGATATTTCCAAAAATATGAAAAAGTTTCATTTCGGAGACAGCCACAAGAAGGGAACGAAACACGGACCAACATGGCGGTACGTCTAAAAGACTAATTCGTACTGCTGATGGCTTTTGTAGTACCAACTGTTCACCGACATCTTTTTGGTGAACATGTTGGTGTTCTTATTGATCGCTTTGGGATTCTTAATCGTGTGGTCCGTGTTGATCAGGATCGGTTCAAAGTTGTTGTCATTGATCAAGATAAAGAAGATGGTCCAAGCAGAGAAGACGTAAGGGATGTCGCTCTTCCATTTTAATGTGTGATGCAGATTGAAACACAAGATTGACAGTATATGGTTGTCATTCAACGGATCATTACTCATGTTACCTCTTGCCATTGTCCATACCCTCATGTGTCTGACCTCTGTTGGGATTTTTCTGTACTATGTTTCTGTGGTATGTATTAAATCATCCATCATCATATGATCCTGATCTTTCTCAGATGACCACCATTCCTCCAATCAAAGACGGCGATAATCATCAGTTCACAGATTCACTTTTTCAACAACAGGTGAATCATTTCAACGATCTCTATAATTCTGAAGGTCAAAAGAGTCTGTTGTGGACAGAATTCGTACTCTCTTTCATCTTTGCATCCGAGTTTGTGATCAGGTACATGATGGCCGAATCACAGGTCGTCTTTCTGGCTGATCTCATTGTGTGGGTTAATCTCGTAGGTTTTCTGTTTTTCATTATCAAAATAAAATTTATTTTATTTTATTTTATTATCTTATTCATTTTTGATTTATATTTTTTGGTCAAGTACTGTTGTTACACCACCAGTGACATATTTGACATGACACTGACATCTCTTTTTGACATATCCAGGCGACTTCCATACCTGGTCTGATCGGACCATTCATGAATTATTATTTCTACGGTCTACAATTCTTGCGCCTGGCGATGCTCCTTCCAGACTTGGAGTACTATCTAAATTTAGCAGGGGACAAAATATCTGGTGAGTTGTAGATGACACTCTTTACGTATTTTTTGTGGTAGTTTCAATGTGTAATCCCGCATGTAGAAAAAAAATAAAAACAAATTCCTCAACCTTTCTGAGAAATTTCCAAGATTTTTCTGACACGTGTAGATATCGTCCGAGACATGGTACAATTGATGTTTGTGTTATTACTTCTCGTCTTCTCTTCTGCATCATTTATCTTTGTCCTAGAAAACCCAGCTCTGGTGCCTGATGGTGCTGTAAGTTTATTTTACATATATTTTGATTTTTTATCATTTGATTTTATTTATGAATGAAAATGTAAATTTATTTTTCCCAAATTAATATTTACGATGTTGATTTTTGGTTTTCTTGGAGTACTACACTTGATGATTTTCCATAAATACGATCTATATCATTGTAGATGAGTACTGATTACGTGAAGGTACAAAATCTATTGACGGGATTCTATTTCAGTTTTGTTACGTTGTCGACAGTGGGATATGGTGACGTCACCCCAACTACCGCATCCGGAGAAGTAATCTTTCTGTTTTTTTTTCATTTTTTTCTAAATTTTTTCATTCTCTTGTAAATTTCTTCTAAATTTTTTCACATTTTTTTGGACTTTAAAAGTGATGAGCACTGGATTTTGTGAGTTTTTGAAGTTCCGAAAACATATTATCAACTGACAGTCTGTCTCATTTTATCTTAGCACATCTCATCTTATCTCAGTTGAATCATCATTTATTTTGACAGGTGGGAGTCATGGTGATCATCACAGCAGCCATCATTGTGGTCCCCGTAGCTGCAGCAAAACTAGCAGACACCATGAATGCAAGCAGATCCCCAAGTAAGTTATCCTATCACCCATTTGATTAAAAAATATTTCACTTCGCGATTCTTCAGTGGTTATTGCGGCAGGGCCGCAGACGATTTTAATCTTCACAAGTGAAAGATTTTTGGATTTGTTGTGGATTTGCGGATGTTTTTTTGAACATGTTTTCACTCAACAAACACAGTACAAACTCTGTATAATTGGAGTCCTGCTGTTTTAATGGACTTGCGGCTGTTTAGATGTTACTGCGGCTCTGCCGCGTGTTGTTTTGCATAGATTTGCTAGAGTATCAATTGGTGCTGAGGCTCTGCATTTTTACTGCAGTTTTCTTTTATTGCAGCTCTGCAATGTTGTTTTGTGCTGCAGCTCTATAGTGTTATCTTGTGCTGGCTTTGCTAGAGTTTTATTTTGTGATGTAGAGTATAGATTGAATCTATTGATCTTTATAGCCAGAAGAAAATATAGAGGGAAGCATCACCTGTTGTTGATCTCACCTGATGACAAGCCCATCATGTCATTCTTGAAAGAATTTTACCACCCAGAGAGGGACAACACGGACTCCAAGGTGATATTTCCACGAAATTTCGGTTTGCGTATTCAGTGGTATCTTTCATCGTTGTAGTTGGTCAATTTTCATTTTGTGCCTATTTTTGGTGATTTTTCCAAACATAAATTTTTTTGCATTTCGTCACCTCGTTAAGCAACCGCGATCTCCTCGTCAGTTACCGTGGTCTCAAACTGATCTATTTTTAGGTCTGCGCCCTCATCGGCGAGGACAAGATAAGCCCACAGCTTGACGCACACCTCCGCAAACCTTTCTTCGCGCATAGAGTCACCGTACTGGTTGGACAGCCTCTGACCGAGGGCGACCTTCAGAGAGCTAACCTAAAGTATGCGCACGTGTGCCTGGTGTTCAATGGCAAGGGCAGAGGAGATGTAGACGATGCGAGTGAGTTTGATAATTTCTATCGTTGTGCTGCAAAGATCTGCGAAGCACAGCTACCACTCTGGCGAAGTCTCAGTGTAAAGCAACACTGCGGCAGAGCCGCAGTGGACTTGGGCTGTTTAGATGTCACTGCGGCTCTCTACAAAACAACACTGCGGCAGAGCCTCAGTGGACTTGGGCTGTTTAGATGTCACTGCGGCTCTACAAAACAACACTGCGGCAGAGCCGCAGTGACATCTAAACAGCCCAAGTCCACTGAGATAGCAGGACACCAATCATAAAGAGTTTGTACTGTGTTTGTTGAGCGAAAACATGTTCTAAAAACGCCACAGAATGCATCTTTGAGCAAAAACAACGAGTCAAAGTTTTTGGTGTTTGTAACCATATTGATATCTCTTACGCGTTTCTTACCGTGTCTTTACGTCCCTTACCGTGTCTTTACAATTTTACCGTGTGTGTTACGGTTCTTACCGTGACTTGTGGATACTGACTCGTTGTAGAGACTATTATGAACGTAAAAGCAGTCAGACTACACAGGCATGATCTTCCCATCATGGCACAGATTCACAACCAAAGAAACGAGGTATGAGATTTCCCGGAAATTTCAGAGGATCTATTTATAGCGATCGGTCGGAAAGTCTCAAAGTGAATTCGAAGAGTCATTATGGGAATCTGATTGGAAAAGGTGCTACTGAAAGCGATGGATGTGAAGATTTGCGTGAATACCACAGACATCAGGTATTCCCGCCAAAAATCATCTTTAAAATTCCCGCCAAAATTCGACTGTTTGCTTCAGAGTTGTTACGAAAAATTCCGTTGAAATTTCATTTCTGCTATTGCTGTTCGTGACCTCCTTTTAACTATAAAAATATTTTTTGCACGAAATTTTACATTCTTCCATCTTTTATTCGGATCTTTCCCGCCAAAACGCCACATTCAAATTTTAAGGATGTCCATCTTGGCCAATGCCGCATTGTGCCCGGGATTTGCGGCATTCATCACAAATATTGTACAATCTTTCAGTCTGCCATCCAGGCTAAAAGCCATGTCACCATGGGAACAGGAATACCGTACGTAACTCGAAATTTCAACGAAACACCAACCGCTTCTATTTTGAAGTCACGAAAATTCTCGGAAATTTCAGAATACAAGAAATTTCCGGGAAACTTCAGAATACAAGAAAATTCTTGGAAATTCTGAACGCGTTGTAGTCTGGGGTGCGGGACATGAGGTGTACATGGTGGAAGATTTAGACCAATACGAGGGGATGAACTACAACGAACTCGTCGTTTTGATCTATCAAGTGTACAATGTGCTGTTGCTAGGCATCGCAGATGACAGCGTCAAGTGAGTGGTATCTTTGGTAATTAACGTGAAGATTTCCGGTAGGGCGACGTGACGAGACTTTGAGACTTTGTTATGACACAAATAAAAATTCTGACTTGTACAGAATTTCAGACTTTGAGAAAAGCAGACTTTATATAAACCCCGGACCCCACTACATCGTGACAAAGGGCAAAAAGGGCATGGTATTGGCACAGAACAAGGAGGTAAAGCACTTACCCACTCGACATTCGTTCTAAAAATAGACGCGTGATGACGTCATCAGGCGATAGAGGGGATCGCCTCGGCAACGGGGGTCATACGCCTGAAAAATATGGAGGAGAAGATTCGGGAAAATTTCGCCGAAGAATCGCGGAGGATTCAAGAGGCTTCTC
Organism: Protostelium mycophagum; assembly: GCA_002081555.1. Classification (NCBI taxonomy): domain Eukaryota; phylum Evosea; class Variosea; order Protosteliida; family Protosteliaceae; genus Protostelium; species Protostelium mycophagum. The sequence continues at coordinate 88,954 of KV920908.1, read as the reverse complement.
TGTACGACTTTTCTAAACCAGACAGAAAAGTCAGTGAAATTTCGACGAATTTCCACGGAATTTCCCACGAAAACTCCCGAAAATGTCTTGAAATTTCTGATGAAATTTCAGATAAAATTCACGGAGCTGAAGGACAGGATGGTGGACGATATTACTGATCTACAACTGAGTAGATACGCAGTCATCACAGGGGACAATTTCGTTGAAATTTCCATGTTCGCCCGAAAAGTGAGGACTTGAGTTTTTTAAATAATAAAATTTTATTTATTAAAGAAAATGATAAATATTTTTTTTGATGAAACATCCAAGCGGGGGATTTACAGTGTTGTAGATGCAAAGTTTGAAATTAAAAGAGAAATATTCGGTTGTGATTCTATGCCCGATAACCCCGACACGTGACGAATGGCACGACGGTGCAGGGTGAGTTTGGCCGTTTCCCGCCAAAAACTTACCGTTGTAGACGATGCGATGACGTGTACTTCATCCGGGGAGATCCCACCCACCCTGAGGATCTACAACGAGCAGGAGCATACGAAGCAACAAGCGCAATCATTATGGGCCAAGGCAGAGAAGGTGAAATTTGAGTGAAAATTCGAGATTTTTGTGCCAAGTCATGAAATTCTTACCGTAAAATCTCACGGTAGTTACCGTGAGAAAATCGCTGCTACTGATCTTAACGTGAATTCAACGCGGATCTTTGCGGTTATAACCGTGTAGCTGGCGTTTACGTTGAAAATATTTTTGTGTTGGTTTTTGTGAAAAAATCCCACAATTCAAAAATAATTATGAAATCAAATTCCTGGAAAACACTTCACAAAGAAATGAAACTGAGAGTTGTAGATCCAGACGACCCTACCGTGGATGCCAAGCCGGTGATGACGTTTCAATTACTCATCTCAGGAAACGCCAAATGTATTCCCATTGTAGATCTCAGTGAGTTTCATTCGAATGAGAATTTCAACTTGAAATTTCGGTGCTTCTTGCCCCGCAAAAAAAATGCGCGTTGTAGATCCAGTGAATATTGACATTTAAAAGTTCATTCTTCGAATGCGAAATACTTAGGCGTAAACAACAAAGTATTCGCTGAGAATGTCCCCCAAGACCTTTCCACCCCCTTCTACGCTGGTCACATGTGAGGTTATTTCTTGAATTTTCTCAGAATCTTCTTGGAATGTTCGACAACCCTGACCCCAAGTTTCACTCGAAATTTCCCTGAAATTTCGTAGATTCACGGGAGGGATGATGGACGCACTGATGGCTCAGTGTTATTTTAATGTCGACGTTGTTTCGTTCGGAAAACAACTCGTTGTAGACGGACTCTCCATGTCCCTGCCAGTGTACAATATCTTTCCAGACTTGGTGGTGAGTCGTTGTAATTCGTCGACTCTTTATCAAAAAGACGTTGTAGATGCTCGAATATGATGGGAGAAATTTTTGGAATTTTTGTAAAAAAATAATTTTATTTATAGGGCAGGGAGTACAAATTATTATTTCAAAGATTGTTACAAGAGCATCAATTGTTATGTTTAGGTTTGTACCGGCATAGAGGTCAGTCTACAACGATCAACCATTGATGACGTGTGATGACGTCACACACAGATGATTCACGCTCCGTAATACGAAGGAAATCCACACTGAGGGAACATCTGTACAGCAAGATACTCAAGGTGATCTATTTTTAGAAATGGCGGGAAAATTTTCACTGAAAAAGAACAGCAAAGAGCTTTACCCAAGAACTTCGACCGGTATGTTGCGATGAACCCGCGTGGATCACTCATTTTGAATGAAAATGATGAGGCCATCGTGATCGTCTGCCGCAATCCGGTGAGCATGGGTTGGCGATCTGATGGTTGCAGTGCGTTTTGTTTAGTGCTTTGCCTTTGGACTACTTTAGCTGCGCAGCCGCAGTGTCAGAGCCATTGAAAATACACCTGCGGCTTCACCTTTGGATATTTCTAGTGGATCGAAACTATAACTGCGGCAAATGGCGTGGTTTGCCGCGAAGGCACATCCTGCTGGTCTCTTTGTGTTCAACTGCATTTGTTAACGACTTTCCTTTGTTAACTGCGGCTGCGCCGCAGCACTACAGCGTATTGAAAATACATCAGAAAAAACGCCCAACAGAATCAAGATCTTCTGGTCTCATCATTATCAGGTGACTCCATCACAGATGAATGAGATGTCGGGAGAGATCTCTCCACCTGGGGACAGAGAGAGTATAGAGTTACATGCCTTCCCCAATTCTGTCTGAAATAAATGAATATTTATACGCGTGCGTGTTCTTTGACAACTATCTTTAGATGTTGTGACATATTGTGCAAGAGCATAACAATCACTTTACTACCCTGTGGACACAGATTTGTACGATTTTCCAAATGAAAATGATTGAGGTAACTGCTGCTCTGTTGCTAACGACATGTCTCAGGAACCCTCATTTGATCCAAAATCTTAGCTTAGAAAAGCAAGAGCGAGTACAATAAAACCATGTCTTTTCAAAGGAGATTTGTCTGTCATGCTGCTTGTTGAATTGTATGAATTCACTGTGACAGTCATGTGAGCTTTTTCTTGGAAATAAATGTCTGTCTTTGATCATGGAGGTATTTACATTTACAGTTGCCATGCAAAAAAATCGTCCATTTTGTCAGAATTTTATGTCAGTCACAATATGTCCAGAGCAGACCTTCAACAGATAGACACTTAGTGGATCTTAAAGAAAACATCTTAAAATACTTACTTGGTCACAGTTCACTACAGCTGTTGCCCTGTCCTGGTTTGTAAAGTGTGGCATAAACAGACATTTTAGAATCACAAAAGTATCTCGTATGTCAAAAAGGACATTCAAAAAACTGTTCACAACACGTTCTAGGTGACCAAGTTCGAGGATTGATTGCAATAAATAATTGTCGTAGTGAGTTAAACCAAGTGTTTATGTTGGTGGTTTTGCAGTTTTTCAACATCGAAAAGACAGCCTAAAACTATGTTTCTGTGTCGTTTCATCAATAGATTGCAGATCCTTGTGCCCTCTGGCATGTATCATCATGTCCCGCATCTCATCAAAGCATGGAAAAAATGACACCGTGCAAAATGTGGCATTTTGATCAAAATCAAGTGGAGAATTTTTTGATCATCATTGAAATTTTGGGATCAGAAATGTGGAGAAAATCTGAAAGAATTGTGAAATAAAATCGATTTTACTTCCGAGTAAAAAAGAGAAAAAACGGCAAAAGTCCCAACACCCGGACTCGAACCAGGAACCTATAGATGACAGCTGACCTACTACAGTCTACCGCGCTACCAATTGCGCCATGTCGGGGGGTTGTAAATTGCGAAATACCATTGTAGATGGTGCCTCCTTACACACTTATTACATCGTGACCCCTTCCAGATCTGGTGTGATAAATCGTACCTCAATACCCAAGTGGACCTCGGATCATGAAGATCTATCTCGTGGATAAGGCGATGCCTCGGGCTTGAAAGCCCCTTGGGTTCCAGTGGCCAACATGGTGATAGTTGCTGGGGCCATCTGAGACAGAATGAAATGTTTGTGGAGAAGTCTTCATGACTGGAGAATTTAATTACTTGTGTGTAAAAAGTGAATTTCGTTGAGAGGAAAATTAGGTTGTAGAGAATATCAAAAAATAGACGAAATAAAAAAGTGAAGGTATCCCTCTTTTCTGTTGATGTGAAACTAAAATTGGACAACATTGATTTACTCACCAGGGAGACAAAAATAGCAAAAGTCCCAACACCCGGACTCGAACCAGGAACCTATAGATGACAGCTGACCTACTACAGTCTACCGCGCTACCAATTGCGCCATGTCGGGGGGTTGTAGAACGGATAAACCCGTTGTAGACGGGTCGAGTTTCAAAAAGTCAGAAGTTTCCTCCTCTTCATGGTTGCACATTAGAAGTGCGGCATGATCAAGATCCTATTGAATCGGTTGTGGTCTGGTCCTGGTTGGTGGATGATGATCGGTTGGCTTGTGCCTGGGAGGACGTTCAAAGAGCTCGAAAGACCTACATTGATGAAATCTTGCTTACTTGCAATTAAACATCTTTGTTATCTGCTGCCGTTGATGGGCGCGTCTTTTCAGAAGTCCGTCGAATCTGGGCCACGATGAATGTGAAATCCTTCATAGGTCATCCGATATATATATCGAATGAGCTTCAAATAAATTTGAGGGTCTCTCAAGTTCTGAGCAGGAAGATCGGTTGGTCATTGTCCATATGAGAATGACCTTCCTTGATTACTTCAAACCTTATCTGAAAAGGTATATATATATTTATATGGGCACATGAAGTGTTAAAAGACTTTGCGGACTTCTAAAGTGCGAAAATGAAGGTCTTCTTTACCTTCTCAAAGATTTCTGGGTGGTGTTCTATTAACCAGTTAAGACTTCCTTCCCTCCTTGACAGCAGTAGGTCTGGATTTTTTTAGTATCATATGAAAGTAATTTCAAGTCAAGTAATTTGAATCAATAGAAAGCAGAAGATAATAGAAGGACCTTGGTAAGAAAACACATGAATGGATGCCGGTGCGGTTGCGGTTTGGTGATCTCACGCATGAAAAATTTTTCGGAAATCAAACGGATCTTTTTCCCGCCAAATTTTCAAATTCAAGACGGATTGTAGATTCTCCGGATTTGTCTGTTCGAAAGTTCTAAATCTTGAATCAATGGATATCTCAAAATAAGTGTCTTACGGTTTCTTGTAAAGCAGAAAGAATCTCATGTTATAAGACTTAAGGCCGTAGTAAGACCGTGCATACCACACTGGAGCGGCAACGTTGCTGTCTTCGCATTTTTGTTGCTCTCGACTTTTACAATCAAGTCGGAGAAGCCACACAGTTCTTCACAGGGGTGATCGCTCAAAATGATTCCTACGCTCTGTGGGGCCCCTTCCTGATTGATGATGATGGAAAAGCGCCCAGCGGGATTGAAACACGGCGACATCGCGTATCACAATGCCTCACACCTTTTGGCCTGCCACGGAACATTCCCGGCACGCTCAGCCTCTTCTAGAGAGACTATAACTATCATAACGAATACACCTGTAATTGCTACGATGTGACTTAACACTTTGGCGACAAATAAAAAGAACCTGGACTGTGTATTACCTCGCGGACACGGATTTTTACAATTTTCAACATGAAAAATGATTGTGTGGTAACTACCGCTCTGTTGCTGTTAATGTTAAGGCTCCGTAGGTAAAAATTATATCATGCGACAATCATTGAATTTGTGGAAAAAATAAAATTCAACATGAGGAAAAATCAAAATTAAATCACCATATTACCTGGCGTGCGGGGAAATACACCTATTTTTAGCACATTTGGGAATACAAAAAAATTCCATTTTTATTATCCACACAAAGTTCGATTTAAAAAATAAATTAAATTTGTCGCAACACCGTACCGACGAAGTCGCTTTACTGCAGCAAAATTACTTCTGCAGGATTGGCGTGATATCAAAGATGATCAGTGGTCAAGACAGAAGTTCCTCTGGAGTATTGCAGGGTTTGGTCAGATTCCCCACTTCTCGATAATGAACACGTTAATTACCGAGATTTTTAACGGAGAATCTGACCAAACCCTGCAATATTTCAAATGAAATTTTATTAAACCATAAGCTGTTCTTGGTCCGCCTTTTAAAGAAAGATATGTGGGGAGATGCCACCGGGACATGGCTGCCAGCCCGAAATTGGCGGTCAGGCCGCAACACGCGTCAGCCTCCTCAAGCCACATCTTTGCTCCGGTGTGACACGACAATACCGGAGAATTTCCACCGGGCGGAATAGCACTTCCATTATCACGGTATATTACCGCATACGTGCGTCTATGACGCAAATGTCGCCTGGTCCTAAAGTGTCCGGAGATGACAGATGATGTCCGAAGGTTTTGTGATCCTTCACGAGGAACACATTTCACAAAGACAGCCATGAGGAAGACCCTCCTTCTGCTGGCAACTCTCGCATTGGCCGCGTCGCAGCTTTCCAGCGTGACCATTGCGAACAACATCACCTTGATTGGAACTGTGAATTATTCGAATGTTCCAGGGTCTGTCGCCTTCTTAAAGGTCCCTTTCGTGCAGCCTCCTATCGGACCTCTCCGATTACTGGTGCGTAATCTCATCCTCTTTACGTCATCATACGATAATATCCTCCCGTATCTTTTTAAATGACGACAGCCGCCTCAACCTCTGAGTTCCACGTATTACAACACGATCATCAATCAGACTGTCCAAGTCAGCTGCGTTCAACTCAACGCTTTGGGGGCTTTGACCGGAACGGAGGATTGTCTATATCTCTCTGTGTATCTTCCTCCAAACACGACGCCTTCCTCCAACTGGCCTGTTAGACAATTCATTTACGTATGTAACACAATCGGCATACAAAAGCATGTCCATTTTGTTCACTGACGAAATTCGTGTGGCAATGACCTCACTTTGATGATGAGCGGCAAAGCCAAACACCAAGCGTTCTCAACCAACATCACGTCTCCCATCTTTCTGTATATCCTGAATTCTACAGGGAGGCTCTTACACCAGTGGCTCTTACTCGCAGTACAACGGTGCCTTTTTGGCCGCAACGACCAACTCCATCATCGTCATCGCGAATTATAGGGTTGGAATTCCTGGCTTCTTCGTGTCTTCTGGGACCAAAGCAGCCGGAAGCTTCGGAAATTACGTGAGTTTCATTCGAATGTGACCGTGACTTCTCCTCGAAATTTCGGGAGGGATGTGGCCATCTACAACGAGGAGGATCTGATGGGTACAGGGACTTTTGGACCAACAAGCTGCTATGAATTGGACACACACAAACATCGCCGCATTCGGAGGTAATCTTTCACCTCATCTACCGCGACACTCACGTTCCATACCGTGACCCCACTCACTTTGTACAAAAATGACGTCACCAAGGTAACCCCAACAACGTGACCCTCTTTGGAGAATCTGCGGGTGGATCTGGTGTGAGTCTCCAGATGTTGATCAGCTCCTCTTGGCCGTATTTCAGCAAGGCCATCATCGAATCAGGAGGTCCCTGGAACTTCAGAACCATCGAAGTACGTAACCTCTCATACGAATGAAACCTCTCATACGAATGAAAACTCTCATACAAATGAAAACTCTCATACGAATGAAAATTCTCATAAAATTGAAACTGCTCGGGAGAAACCAAAAATCCTGGAATTGAGACTTTGAGATATTGAATGTTCCAGGAACAAGTCAACCTCACCGATTCTCTATTGACTACACCCGCTTTTGCAGGGATTGCCTCTTTCTGTCCAAGCATACCTCTCAATTCCATGGCTTGCTTACAATTGATCCCCATACAGTACTTTGGGCTGGTGAGTTTGAAATTTGAATGTGGAAGAAGGCGGGAAATTGATCGTTGTAGATATCCGCGGTTCCTTTGGGACAGCCTGTCGTTGATGGAACTCTTATCACGGATCAGCCACTCAATCTGTACGCAGCCGGAAAATTCAAGGTAAATTCATATGGCACAATCAATTGGTCTCATCTACAACTCTCATCATCTTTCTGCGGCTCAGCCGTAACTTCCCTCGAGGGAAATAAACAAGATCCCTTCGTCGTTGTAGACATCGTTGTAGATGACCAGACCACAGCCTGACACCCCCATCCTGATAGGGATCAACGCCGATGAAGGAAATGTTCTCGGAACATCCTCTTATGGTACCATGGTGGTTAACAAGACAAACGGGTATGTCGGTCAGCAGTTGACATACACCTTCAATGTCGGACAAAATGATTTTGCCACCATATCGTCCGTCTACAACTTCCCCGATTTCTGGCAGCCGGACACCTCCGTGTACACGTGAGTTTTCACGGAAATTTCGAGCGTATTTTCGGGAAAAGGATCACGATTGTACACCTTGTATATTTTGACATCTTGTCCCCTGATGACGTCATCACAGTAGCCCCCAGTACCTGACTTGGGCCGAGTTCGTGGGGGACTATTTCATCAAGTGCGGTAACAGGGCCCTCGCCCAGTACGCGGTCCAAAACAATGTGACCGTCTACACCTACTATTTCACCTACATAAACCCCAAAGATTCCCTGTACCAATTATTCGGGACATACCACGGTTCTGAGCTACAGTATGTCTTTGACGCCCCCAACGTTGTAGAGTGAGTGTTCTTCATTCGGAATTGGATTCGGAATTGGATTCGGAATCGGATTCGGAAGGATGTGACTTTTCCACGTCATCACAAAAGCGTCATTGCCGCCAGATCACTTGAGGTTTAAAATGTTAAAGACTCATCTGGTCTTTGTGGCAAACACCAACACAACGAAAGCAAATGAAATTATATATCTTACCTGCACAGTCCTAATGCTCTCGGTCTGAACAACGTATTCGTGTCAACTTGGGGTAACTTTGCTGCCACCGGAAACCCCAGTACCGGGACAAACGGGGTGAGTGCGAAGGAAATTCATCTGATATTTCGTTGAATTTTCTGAGAAAAGTGGCTGAGTTCTGACAGTTGGGAAATTACACTTGGGAGCCGTTTACCCTCGTGACCAACAACACATTTTTAATCCCCGGTCCCAATACATCCCAGGGAACTTTTCCCAATCTTGACAGGTACTATCCATCTACAATGAGACAAGAATCTTTTCGACGAATTTTATGCAAAGTGATTTCCAGCAAGTTCGCCGCAGATGCGCTTGTGCGTGCGACTTGTTCGCAGAAAATTGCAGATGCGCTTGTACAGCATGATCCCAAGATGACAACCTGACAGATGTGATGCCATCGTCCCCATCCTGAGACGAACAAATACCGGATCCGTCTCCTACACCACGTCCACCAGCAGCAGCTCTACTGCATCTACCTCCACGACTAGTCCTGCTACTAGAATGGACACTCGCGCTGTCCCCACCAGTGCTAGTTCTATTTTTGGACCCGCCCTCTTGGTATCCCTCTTGGCCTTGGTTTACGCCATATAAAATCGAGTGATGAATAAATATTATAGAGGTCATTTGAATGGCACGTTGGCTTCAGGAAAAATGAACTTGTGGAGAGATAACCGCAAATGTGCACGGTAACAACCGTGAACAAATTTTGCTTCACAAGTGAGGTCCGTCTACAATTTCGTGAAACCACGTTGCTTCACTTCATAAAACATCAAGGATGGGGAAGATCATTTTAGGATTATTTATCCTCTTCACCTTCTTGGTGTCGTGTTGCGATGGACTGATACACAATTTGAAGATCAGAAATGATGCTCGAAGAAGGTTCCACATTGAAAATTTTGGATATGAAGAAGGAGGAGTGATGGAAATGAAGGTTACCGATTTCAAGGTAGGCAGGCTTAACACATATAATGTCATATAGGATCGAAAATTTATACACGATATCTGGATTGATGCGACGGTTGGGAGAAAATGATACCATCTTGATTATATACCTATTCTAGTCTTGCATTTCATCATTCATCTTCTCAAATGATAACAGTTCAACTCTGGAAAGACACTCTCTGAAGCCCAAATGGCCAAGGCCGGATTCTTGTTAAGAACTAGCGAGACATACTCTGCCACCCTTTCAGAGGATAGCCTCCTCGGTTCAAGAACTGCCTGTATAGACGCCTCTGGAAGTACAGATCTCAAGATCCCACTTCAATTCAAGGATGGGTGGGTATCATAACGATCACGTCCTAAAACCCCTCTACTTCTTGACTCAATGAGCTGTTATCAAACTTTCATTTTCAAGACATGAACCATTACTCTCAAACGATCCTCTACGAAGATCCATTTCGATCCATTTTCAACACATTAAAAGCACACTGATAAATACAGAATCATGACATTCAGATACGTCGTGAAGCCAGGCAAAGACGCCCTCTACAGCTTGTATTTCATTGGCTGCTGGGAGGCCGAACCCATCAATTTTAACGTGAATGCTTGTCCTATTTTTATCAACCGATCATAACAAATTCCCAAACGGTCAAGATAGAAGCTGCGTCTCGTCGGCGAATTCGCAGAAAAGAGTTCGCCGACTCGCCCATTTCGAATTTCAAAAAGAAATTTTCCCGCCAAATTGACCCCCACAGTTGGAGCTGGTGCAATACAACGTGATGAAGGCAGACGTGAAGAACTATTTGTCAATCGGGTACGCGCCTCTCCCCTCTATATACGGTGTCTTTACGCTCGCTCATGCTGCAGTACTCGGACTGTGGATCTTTGGGTTCCTCATGCCCCACACGTAATGATGATGTGGCATGACGTCATATGCTGAAAATTCGCAGAAAAGTCGTGAATAAGTTGCACCACGGAATGACAATCCTCGTGTTCCTCAAGATGATGACCCTTTTCTTTGAAACGGTGGGTGAAATTTCGTGGAAATTTCCTTCTGACAGTTGTAGATCGATCAACATTACATCAAAACCACCGGACACGCATCAGGATGGAACGTACCCTTTTACATCTTCTCTACGTAAGTGACTCCAAACTCTTTCTCTGAAATCCTGACCACCCTCTTTTTCTGAAATCCTGACCGTCCCACTCTTTTTCTGAAATCATTCTGACCGTTGTAGATTGAAGGGGCTGATGTTGTTTCTCCTTATCGCTGCAATCGGGTCCGGTTACCAATTCGTGAAGCCCTTCCTCCATGACCGTGAAAAGAAGATCTTCTTGATTGTCATCCCACTTCAGGTGAAATTTCCACCAAATTTCCACCAGTTTTCCATGATATTTCCATCATTCTTCCATGAATTTTCAAACGACAGAAATTTCTTTGAAAAATAGTTGTGTCAAATTTTGTGGCTCTGCCACAAGGGATGAATGCAGCGCGGTAGTAACTGTGTCACTTCACGTGAACTAACGCATTAGGTTTTGGACAACATCGCCTTGATCATTGTAGAGGAGACTGCTCCCGGCTCCGTGGGGTGGTTGTCCTGGCAACGCATACTCAAAGTTGTCGACGTCATCTGCTGTGCCGCGATTGTCATCCCAATCTTTTGGTCCATTCGCCACCTTAGACAGGCCGCACAAATTGACGGAAAAGGTGAACATTAGAAAAAATTAATTTCGGAAGAATTTTTTGAATTTCGTTTTTCATCGAGAAGATAAAAATAGGTAAAAAGAATGAAATTGTCTGTAAATCTCACACATTATATTAAAACTTCAAGTTGAAAATTAACTATCTACAACTAGACGACCCATTCTCTTTGTGGCTTTGCCGCAAGCCCAAAACACATCAAAAAAATTTCATTTCCCCAAAAAAACTAAAATAAAACAGCCGCCGTTAGCATCAGAAAATTATCATTGTTTAGGCAGTTTTATCTTACCGTGATCTCCTACGTTTACTTCACGAGAATCATCGTTTACCTGGTGGAGGCGACTCTCCAATTCAAGATGGTGTGGCTCGGACACATGTGTTCGGAGGCCGCGACTGTCGTCTTCTTTTGCTTCACCGGATACAACTTTAGGTGGGTTGTGACGTCATCCATTACGTATTGATCTGGCTTACATGATGATGACATGATGTGTCTTCAAAATGTACATTTTGGATGTGATGATGTTGTCTTAAACATGCGACACATCATGCACATGTCACGGACGACACTCCATCTCACATCTCCTCGATCGTCTTCATTCTAAAGATCTTCAGACCTGCATCAGACATCAACAAAGAGTTTGAGGTCGACTTGGAGGAAGCCGAGGAGCTCGGGGTCGAGATCGAGGAAGACGTGCTCGATAAGATTAAAGAGAAGGAAAGAAATGAGGAGAAGCAAGCTGCTGCCGAAGAGAGGGCCATGAAGCCAAAGGTGTCCGCTGACTGATCAATAAAATCCACTACACTGTTGTAGATGCAATATACATGTTTTCCCAGGTGTTTACAACACTCAGCCGAAATTTTGGCGGGAAAATGTCTGTTCTCGGACTGGAAATCCACTCGTGATTTTCGGGCGGTCAGAATGGCTCTGAAGCCACAGAGCATCACAGCGATTTTACCGTCACAGATCCAAAATCCATTGGGCTGGTCTTCTCGATATAAAAACCCTAAACCCAAAGATGAACTACAAATCTGTATAACGCATGTACACTTCAATCATCTCGATGATGGCGCAGAGATGGCCCACTCAAACCGCATGGCAACAAAGTCTGGTAATTTGTTTTCATTCATGATTGGAGGACATGTCACCTCTATACATAAATTATCAATCATCACAAACATGAAAGTTGTGCATTGTGTGTGATCATTTAAGCGACCTGATCACACGAACAACATTTGAGGCGGACACAACTTTGGGGCTGGTGCATATATTTGTTTGATTATTTTGTTCAAACAAAGACGAATTGATGACTACCACAGATAACGCCGTAACATTACAAACTTGTAAAGTTGCAATCCATTCTTGATCAAACGGCAAAGCATGGACACTTCTTTTACAGGTTGATTTAATTCTTGACGCAAAAATGGTGTTGGCAACCATTGGCGTCTGTGGTTGTTTCCATATGTTGTCCAGCAGAGCACTCGACTCTATGGGCTTCTTTTGGGCATGTAAAGTAGGCACCGGGGTTTGCATCGGTTTGAGCGTCTGATCTCCTCACACATCTCACGTTCTGGCAGCCGGAGGCATCGATATAGAACTCTTCTATATGATTTCCTCTACAGTAAACCTTGTGTAATATTTGTGGGCAAGTGACCTCTTGAACAACCGGCGAAGAGTTGTCGGCTGCGATTGATCAACAAATGAATGGAAAATGTGTCAACACTGCAACTCACCATAGATAATGGCAAAACATAAAGATAGGATAATAATTGTCTTTGAATTCATGGTACGTGTGGCTGATGATCTTTCTCGTGTTCGTTAAGAATGATTGGAAGACTTTGGCAAAGGTCGGTTGGAAACTTGGGTGAAATTTCATGACTTTATGCTAAGGTACTCCGAACAGAAAAGGGGGAAGAACGAGATAAAGAATATTCTTCTTTTCACGGTTGTTAACGCACTTTTTGAAGAGCTTAACGTGCAATCTTCACGTTAGCGGGATTCGGAACTTGAGCTTGATTCGTTGATCGTCTTGTCGACATCGGGCGCACAAACCTGTTTTCCCGCCAGGAAAAAATGTCGAATGCTTCACGAACACAGCTTTCAGCTTTTAGTGTGAGAGCGGTGATGACGTGGCATTGGCAGTTGTAGATGACCTTTTTCTTCCACCACGGGGAGTTGGGTCCACTGCACCCTGTTCTTGGGCTCGTCATGTGGAAATACACACATCAATTTTCCAGCACAATGGTGATTCTCTTCGTTGTATTCCATGAAAAAGAAAGAAATGATTTTGTATTCAATCAGTTGTCAATGTGTTTGTGGTTGTACAACACAGCTCTGTATCTCATTCCCTTCTCTCTCAACTTGACTATGGCGTCGTTGACCTTCTCCATCGAGTAAGGCTCTATCCAGGTCTTGATCTTGTGCTCCACCGCAACTTGGAGCATCTCCTCGATCTGTTCCGGATCTCCGATCAGAGATCCTGTCGACGATCAATCTTTTTGTACAGGCTCGTTGTAGATGGATAAAAGGTTTACCTCCGAGGAAAACTCCGTTCATCAGCAGGGACCAGTTGGGAGTAGGTGGCAATTGATCCTCAGGCGCTCCCACCAATATCATCTTTCCTCTGTTCTTGTCAACATTTCTACATCGTTGTAGACGCTCACCCAGGTGTCAAGAGTGACAAGTACTTATCCAGTGGCATTTTAGAGTCATTCGATGTCGAGACGATGAGATCCAAAGTCCTTCTGTGTTCTTTTTCCCAGCCTTCTCTGCCCGTCACAATAAATCGAGACGCGCCCATCTCTTCTGCATCTGCCTTCTTATGATCAGAATGCGAGATCGCAGTGACCTCAGCTCCGAGAGCCTTGGCGAAGAGGACTCCAAAGTGGCCGAGCTGTGAGAGTGAGTGAGAAGGTGGGAGGATTGTGAAAAGCGTTTACCCCTCCAATACCAACGATTCCCACGCGCTTCGCGGTTGTGCCGGCACCGTTGTTCTTTAGAGGTGAATATACGGTAATTCCTCCACACATCATGGGCGCGGCAACATCAGAAGAAAGTTCTGTGATCATCAGCTTTCTTGATAGAATCGAGTTGCTTGCCTTCAGGGATCTTGACGACAAAATGAGATGGCACTCTGGCATAGTCTCCGTATCCTCCCTGAGATCTGAACTGTTTAGGAAAAGAAATAGATTACGTCATCACCTGCTGCCATCTGGGTATTGTCCATTGTAGGTGCCAACGCTGGCACCATCACAATAAGGAGCATGATGTTGAAGACACTGTCCACACTGAAGGCAGGAACCTGATTGAGCACCAACTCCAACACGATCTCCCACTTTTAATCCTTCAAATCTCAGCCAGGTTCGAAATGAAAGAACCAATCACCCTTCTCAACCTTTGAACCTGCACGAACCACAGTTCCAACGATCTCATGTCCTACACAGACTGGATATGTAGTTGGTCCCCATCCACTCGCGAGAGTATGAGTATCAGAGGCACAGATACCACAATGGGTGATCTTGATATCTACGTCAGTCTCCTCCCAGTTCTTCGGCTGAAACCTTGTCCTTGTTAGTATCTGGCTCATCATTCGAGAGGTCAAAGCGCAGCTCACTCTTGGAAGACAAGTTGGCCTTTGACGGAATCCTGGTCTAAACCCATCCATCCTTGAAACTTGTAGTCAGTGCTCATCTTCTTCTTCTTCTTTGGTCTGTGTGTTTTTGATTCTTTCCAATCGAGATTGGTTTCGGCGATTGTGAAGAATTCTCCGATAATTACCTCGGTTACTACCGTAACAGTTTTAATAGTGTTGATTTCGTCATGATGCCGTATCTGGCAGCACGGGAAGTGTGTTACCGTGACGTGCTGCAGACAAACCGTGATGGCACGGTAATTGGCTTCGGGGATTCGGAAACGGATTTGACAAGTATAGACAACGGTTACCGATTTCGGCAGCCATACCGCGGGATGGATGGTAAGTTAACGCGGTAAAACGAAGGCCGAGAAGATCATATATATTGGTATTCTTTAAGACAGCTTTGTTATCATACCGTGAGTGGTTGCTGGTCTAAAAACAGGTGATTTGATGTTTTCATTTTAGCATTCCGTGACAGCTCTACTACTTCAGAAGCAATGTACATACCGAATTAGATTTATTGATGCAAACCTTACCAGAGTAAAAATGGAGTGATTTTACTCGATGGAGAAGGTTAACTACAGTCTATTTGAATGAAAATGCAATGGTACAGGTCTATTGTACCACCACAAGCTCATTAAGAATTGTTTGATTTTTTATTTCTATTTTTGGTAGTTATATTGTGGTGGCAACAGTCTTACATCTTCTAAATGCTGGAATGTTTGCCTGCTGTCAAGACATCTCGTTTGGCCGCCATAAAAGGCTCGTTGTAGATGGTCAAAACGTTTCCCCCGAAAAAAGCTCAAGCTCATGGACACATGATCACATCACCAGCTCTATGCGCCACAATGAGAACATCAAGTTGTATTTATTCACATCAACACCAGTGTTCCAAAGTAGGAGGGCTGATGGAAACAGGGTACAGGACCCTCTGTGGGATGCCAGGCGCTATACTGTGTGGGGTTCAAAGTCTCGTTCTGGTATGCGTTGATGCGTAAGAAGTTGGCCTGAAATGTCTTGTTGTTGGGATCGTACTTCTGCTCAGAGGCCTCTGCAATCAAGCTGAAGGGGATCTACAACGATGTAAATTGATTTCACTTTGTGATTTTCAGAATAATTTTGCTTTTTTTATTTAAAAAGGTTCACGGTAACAACCGTGAAGGTCGACGATAAGAGTTTCAAGTGTTAATTTGAAATTTAAAGAGAAGATCAACCGAGAAGAAATGGAGTTGCACCGTTCAGACATTAACAAAATGGGATTTCATCTGCAAATGTACCTCCAAAGATACGGTGTATTGTCCATCTTGGACAGCCACTTGCGTTTTGACTTTTGATTTGGCACAGTCCTTCAAGTTTCCAGAGAATTCTGATTATGAATCAGGGATTGAAATATCCACTTGCATATCTTCACCTGAACAATTTCCGCTGGGATTGGTGATGGCCGATACGAATAATACATCGAAAGGTGAGACCTGCCAAAGTCACCTCTATAATCTCGTAAAGCATCTTACCTCTACTTCCAGGTATTTCTGAAGATCTTTGCCAGTAGGAAGTCCGATGAACATCTCCACTGCGTCATGATTGAAGATGGGATCGTTGCATTTCTTGTAAGGATTGTACATCTCATCATCTTCCACCACATAGAGCGCACGAAGAGAAATCGCTTCGTGGCAAAGATAGACGCGAGTCTGGTGTTTGATAGGTGTATCGATCGGAACACCTCCAAAGGATTCTAGATGTCTATAGAGTCTCCATTCTTGAGGAAATGGAGGCAGATTCTTACAAGGAGCCACGTGAGTGGTAAGATAAGGTGTGGCGAAGGCGATGTGGACGATGGCCAACAAAATGAGTGTCGATCGTCTCATTTTATGCTTCTTTTGCTCTTTTGGATTCTTGAAAATCTCGTCTTCCTTTTCCGTTTTTGTGTCACGTGACCTGCGGAGTTGTATAAGAAGTGGCTTCTCATACCACTCCGTCTGTGGTGGCACAAAGACATTGTGGATATCGATCGAACTCATTAACGCTGAGTGAAAGTAGAAAAGCAACAGAGTCAAAGCAAGAGAATGTTGGTCATCTTTTGGAGGTGATTTGTGGCCATAACCCAGCGGCCAGAAATGTGCAAGTTGTGATCTGGTGGTTACCGGTTCGATCCCCACAAGCACCTGCAAAATTGTAATTCCACAAAAACATTTTCAGATTCATCTGTTTGCAAGAGCACACCATTCTTCCTACGACCGCTCAGAAGTCCACCTATAAAGTAGGCTCATATGAAGTGGACGATCTGCTGATACGTCACGATAGATCTGAAAAAATGGACAACGGCTTTGGACAACCATTCCCTCCCTTCAACTTTAACGCACCACCGCCACATCAGAACCAGCCACAACATAGCCCTTTCTTCTTTGGTATATATGAATCTGACTCGTTCTGTGGAA
The DNA here is from genome assembly GCA_002081555.1 of Protostelium mycophagum. Classification (NCBI taxonomy): domain Eukaryota; phylum Evosea; class Variosea; order Protosteliida; family Protosteliaceae; genus Protostelium; species Protostelium mycophagum. Next base: position 71,872 of record KV920908.1, on the reverse strand, counting down.
TGAACTAATTGGGCGCAGGACCGACAGGTTCTCTCTTACCCAATAATAATGTGTCCTCTGATCGACCGAGCTTTAACGGATTTCCTCCTCAGAATGGGCTTCCACGGTATGATCTGTCATGAGAAAAAAATGTCGTTTGGATTCTGATGCATTCTTTGAAACAATAACGGTTGTCGTATCGACAGGGATGACAGAGCAATCTTGATGCCCATTTTCCCTTTTTCATTTTTGGCCGCGTGTCAGCGGTATCATGCGCGACATCCAATTTATACCTCAATTCAACTCTATATTAACAGAATCATCGTCATACTCATGTTTAATAGTGACCCCATCAGCTCATTTTTATCCACACCACCTCCAGGATTTTCCTCTCTGAATAACAACAACAACAGCAACTCCGCACTTTCCAATGAACTCTTGCCCCTCACCGATGATATCGCTTATGATCTCGGATCCAAAATGTCCATTAGAAATGGAAACATCCGTAAAGAGCTGGCGATGAGCACTATCACTGTCTACTCATTTGAACAATCAGTTCCAGGAAGAGGCAACCTCATTGCCGTGAATGACGAATTCATTAGTTACATCGTGAAGAGTGATGTGATCAGAGTGATCAGCAGGCACTCCACACATAGAGGACTGCTCAGAGGTCGTCATCGTACTCTTTAGTTCTATTTTTAGATCTTTCAAAATATTTATTTTCAACTTTTCAAATGAACGAAAAGTTCAACATGAAAGACTCGGAATTTTCTGTCAAAAGTTCTCAGAAAGATCTTTGAATTTTCTGAGAATCTTCAGGTCACAAGAGCTTGATTACAGAGATACAATTTCATAAAGAAGAGGAGACTTTTGGAAGTTTGTTGCTGTCGGCGTCTGTCAGCGGGCTCATTTTGATTTGGCGAATTGAAGAAGCGAGCCAGTATCCTTCCACTGAGATTTCACCGAATTTTCCATCACATTTCTGAGAAAATTGCATGAAATTTCTGAAAAAAATCTTGTGAAATTTCTGAGATTTCTTTAAAGAATTTTCCTTGATTTTTCAGGCACGAACTCTTGGTCCGCATTGATGATGCTGGGGCTGACCTTTTACGTTGTCTCTGGAACTACAACTCGTTCGTCACACTGCACGGGGGTGGTACATTGGTGACCCTCTACAACGGAAATTTTTCAGAGGCCCAGGGGACCGTCCCTTTGAGGTCTCAAACTGTTCAATTCAATGAGAGGGTAAGAACCCAAAATAATTAAATTAAAAAATCAGAAAAAATTCAATTTAAAAAAAGTATAAAAATACGTTCGAAAATATATCATTAAATTAAATCTTCGAAAAAAAATTCTTAAAAATTCAAAGATTAATTTAATAATTTTCTATGAATTTTCCAACTGATAAAGATAGATCATAGATATCACTTTTTCAAACGACAAGAGACTGTTTTGCATCTTGTCTCAATCTACCGCACAGATCTACACGGTAATAAACGAGATCGATTCGCAGATCTGACGTCAAATAAGGTGAACGTGAATCACCATGGAGATATGGTGATAGATCCTCTATCTACAATTCATTTCAGACACCGGGACGCGTCACAGGTGAAACAAAAATTGAATTTTTTTTCATCAGGCGCAAAAATAAAATAAAATAAAATAAAAAAATAGTCTATTTACAACCTGCCAGGTCCTGTTCTGCGGTGCCAGGGGTGACACGTCAGACTACATCATAGTCGGTGGTGAAAAAAATACCCGCCTCGAGATCTACAACTGGCGTCGCAGTGAATTGGTCCAGACCTTACGTCTGTCTACAACTGACCTCCCCCTCGATCTACAATTCAATCTCGACGACACCGGAGAGCTCATGATCATGACCAACTCCCAACATTCCTCCGTAATCGTGGTCCATCTACAATACCCCCAGAACGTCGATCTACAACGAGGCCAGGCCGCCCCGAGATTCGTCTTGTTGTCACAATTCCATGTGAACCAGCCAATCTTGTATTGGGTTCAACAGTCGCGAGGTTCTGAGGAGATTGATATGTATTGTGTTCAAAGCAAAGCGATACAGCAAGCTTTACTGCACCGCAAAGACTGTGTGTCACAGTCCCCGATGAGGTGAGAGATTTCACGGAAATTTCGAAGAAATTTCGTTGAAAATTGAAGGTTCAATACGAAGAGTCCCAATCTTTTGAGCTCGGGAGGGGCTCCTGTACAACAAGATTCCCGCCAAAATGAGGAGAAGAAAGTGAATATTTTGCAATTCATAGCTCAGGGTCTCGAGGAGAATTCCAATCTACAACGCTCGAATGAACTACCTCGTTCTGCAGAACTGGCTCATTCTGGTAACGCACCACCACCCAATACCCCAGTTGTACAACCTCCCACTCCACAACTCCCCCCTCATCTACAACTTGCTTCCCCTCACCCCCCTCATCTACAATTGAACAGTCCTTCCCACCCAACCCATCTACAACTGAACAGTCCACAAGTACCTGTACAACAGACCTCCCCTCATCCCGCTCACACTCAGGTTTCCCCGACTCTAACTCATCTACAATCCCCCCCTCCCAGCCACCCCCTCCCTCCCCCCTCTGGGAGGATCCCCCTGGGTTCTTTGTTTCCCAATGTACAAGAGGAGAAAGAGTCTACAAAAACGAGTGAACCACCTGCACATAGAGGACCTCTCAGCCCTCTCACCACCTTGTTAGGTTCGTTGTAGATGCTCTTTTTTTTGACAGTTTTCTGGGATTTTTCTGATCGAAAAAGGTGAAGCGGCTCAATCACCGACGATAGAAAATAGCGGTCACGTGGCTTCCCCACCACAGTCTACAACGCCAATAACACACCCCGGGTCCCCCATTCTACAGCACGACACTACTAATCAACCCGCAAGTAAGTCAATCTTGACAAATTTCAATTTTGTACCACATTTCCCGCGCGAAATTCAAATTATGCGTCTGTAAAAGTCTAATTTTACAAAAAATTGATCGGTGGTAGAAGTCGAAGAGCCCAAACAAACGGGAAACACCCCCCCTGCTACATCATCCTCTGCCCCAACACCCCACAGAAAAATCTCGGAAAAATCCAAGCGTAAATCCAGCAATTCTCCAAGGCCGAAGGAGTCGCAAAACAATGCGACCGAGGTGACCATTTTGACACGACCCCGAGAGGGAAGTTCTCTGTCTACAACGAGCCAAGAAGACATCGGAGACTTGAGGTTGCAAAGAAATAAAACCGCACCGGAGTTGGAGGCGGAGTCTCATGGCAAAGGAGAGGGCTTGAGAAATTCCGCCGAAAATTCGAGACCGGGAGATATTTCTCAGCAGATAGAGAGGTCCATGCAAGCTCTTTGTGAGTTTTTATTTTTATTTTATTTTTGGAAATTTACCAAGTGCTTTTTTTATAAATTTAATTATTTTCTTACAAATTTTTTTATTTTATAAATTTAATTTTTTTTCTGAAAACATTTCAATTTTTTTACTCCAAAATTCGCAGAAAATAAATAAATAAATGCCAAAAAATCTGACATTTGAAATATTAATTGATCATTGTAGATCTCCGCCTCGATAACGACAGAAAAGAGCGGGAAAAACAGGAGAAGGAAAATTTCGAGAAAATTCTTAGCAGTCTGACAGCCAGCGTCACCAAAGCGTTGCTGCCACAAATGGAAAAAATAATTCACAAAGAGATGACACAGGTTGTAGTTCCAAATATAAACAAGTCCATCGCACAAGCTGTGGAGGGCCTCAAGTCCCAGGTAAATTTCCGGAAATTTTCTTGGAAAGTTCACTGATAAGTCGTGAAAAATCTGTGAAAAAATTTCGGTCCGGCTCGTTGTAAAATTCTCACATTTACGTAGGAACCCATAGAAGTTGGCGCGAAACTTGAACATGCCGTCTACAAAGGGTTTGAGACTTTGATACCACGCATGGAGAAGGCGACCCAGAGCATGCTGTCTCAAATGAATGAGACCGTACAATCCGGCCTCCGCGAGAGGTTGCATTCGAATGCGAACGATCAAGTTACACCAAGAGCTGATCAACGTGAGTAGAATCAATTATTTTTAATTATTTTTAATTATTTTTAATTATTTTTAATTATTTTTAATTATTTTTTCAACTATTTTTCTGGAATTATTTGTCTGCAAAAAATATTGACTCGTTGTAGATGAACGACATGGCAATGTACAACACAGCAGTGAGGACAAGCCGATCTACAAACAGATCCAACAGTTGATCGATGTAGAAGACTATGAAAAGGCATTCACCACGGTAACTACCGCGTTTAACTATTTTTTTAAAGATTTTTAAAAAAGGCGGGAAAAACGACGCGTCTCTTAACGCAAGTATCACGTTAATTACCGCAGGCCTTGGGCGCTCGAAGTGTCCAGATTGTCAGTTGGACTTGTATGAGAATAGACCCCAACAGAGTCTTTACGCAGAGGCCTCTCTCTGTCAGTCAACCCGTGTTGCTGTCCTTGATCCAGCAGGCAAGTCTACAACGTTGTAGATCTGTCCTTTCTGACCCTTTTAGCTCGGTTACGACCTCAGCGAAGAGACGCTTTTAAAACTAAACTGGCTTCGCGACTGCATCAGCAAGCTCGATCTCAATGATGACGGAATGCACTCATTGGGACACACGATTCTGACCAAATTGAAACACAATATGGAGATGATGTTCTCAAAGTATAGCGACCCGGCACACCCCTGCTCCCCCCCTTTCAAGTTGCTGATGTACTACGTGAATTCCATTCTACAATCGCTGAGAAGGGCGAAATAAATTTATTTTTGGCGACAAATGTTTAAAACATTTCGGGAGGTCGATCAAGCACTTTATATGCCATCTCGTTCTCCATGAACATACCAGTGGGTCTGGCTCCTCTATTGTGCAGCTCGTTGGTGTTCTGGCAGATGACGTAGGGCAAGCAGTAGCAGACGGCGATGTTTTATATTTAAATGTAATCGGGTCGTGTAAAACTAACTCTGTGTTGATAAATTCGTCATATGGTAGGGTAGCATAGTTTCCTTGAATGGCGTTATAATAACTTCAGTTTGTATCATACACTCACACCAAAAATTGTTTATTTTTTTTGTTTATTATTTAATAATATAAATTACCATATATTGACTTCAAATATCTGATTCATCTGAAGTAATATGTGTTAACAACTTTTAAAATCTATGCCATGAGATAGCGGCTCTTGTATATCCTCTCTTCTGATAAATTATCCGGATCGTGTATGACCACGTCACCAGTGTATTCCCCAGATAATGTTGGGATCTTATATCCCAAAGACTGAATAGTCCGTTCTGACCCTTGCAGGGATGTCCCTCCGTGATCACGTGTTGCCATGAACTTTGCACCAGCTTGCTTGCTTTGGGCGGTCAAAGAGGATGGGGAGAAGATGACTCCGGTTACTCTCGACATCTGTGATCACAGATTTAAAATCTTGAAATGGTCAGTGCTGGACAGAATGTCCCTCATAGTGCTTCTACAGCAATTCTCAGTCTTTTGACTATAACCATAATCTTTATCTTTTCTTTATATCTCTATAAATAGTTGAAGAAATCACGTGAATTGTTGGCACAAAATCACTCTTATAAATATTATTAAACAGTTCAGAAGCGTCAATCCAAGCCGCGGCGTGCTTTATAGAAAGAGTTTTCCACAGAATTGTTGCCAAAGGTCCAAATATGCATTATTGGTATGAAATGAGAGAGCTCTTTGTGGCCAACATGCTGGTAAAATGCCCTCAGATTGCGAGTTTTCTGCATTTTGGTGTCGGCTTGCTCACCAAGAAATATAAATAGGTGCCGGCCCGGGAAACTTTGAATTCGAATTCTTCGAATTTTCTCCGAAATGTCGACGATGCAAAAAGAGTTGGAGACCCGGTCGACTTTTTTGCACTTTGCAGACGCACCACATCATGATGGAAAAACACACTTTTTTGGAGTTACAATTTATTAAATACAATATTTCAAGAAAATATAATCGCATAACAACAGAGGCAAAGTTCTCAAGAATAAAAACATCCCTAAAAGACAGAAATATCGATGCATCCTTTTTTTATGTAGATCTACTTCGAATTTCACATGTCTTTTTTTTCTTTCCCTCATGCATTTAATACCAGTAAAAAACACTCAGAAGTCCGATGACTCACCTTGTGTAGATAAAACGTCTTATCCTTATAGAAAACACACCAAGCTCTCTCCGACGTCACGTTCTTCGGTTCTGTGAAAACAAAATTGACCACACAATGCTCCTTGACCTCACCACCCTTGACCAGATCGAAATACTTGCCGCCGTTTTCAAATCGGCTGACATGATCTGCTAATGCGTCGCTCTCCCGAAGTAGTTCAAAGCCGTATTTCAGTGTGGAATTTATCCAAAAATCGAGCCTTCCCTCCGCAACGGCCATCTCACCCGAGATCGTGTTTCCAGCGGCAAGGACGCAGTATGCGCACCGATAGAACTCGTACTGCCATGCGTATTCTGACAGACCGTCTGTGTCTCTTCTAAATTCCAGCAGGTCCATATCCATCCTAGATAATGTCTCCTCTAAAAAAGTATCTATAGACGGCGTCCGAGGATTCCAGTATATCGAGTTGTCTACTTCTCGGTTTACGGTGAGAAATTTCAAATAGATGTCTCTAATCCAATTGGATGTGAATGCGAGATGCATGCTGCTCTCTCCCTCTCTATGGGACTCTCTGAAGACTCCTGATCTGAGGAGCTGGCGGTGGTCCCGCACGGTATAAGGTATCACTTCTCTCTTAAATAATTTGTTCATGATGACCATTGCGCCCATCTCCTCTATCTTGGACAAGCCTGGCAATCTACAATCGGATACAATGGACGTGATGTAAGATCCATAGTTCGTGAGACGTGATTGGACGGCACCATCTGATGGATCCGATTTGAAATGGTTCTTCGCACTCTCTAGGATGTATCTGATGTGTCCAATATGATGATCTGTCATCTCCACCAAGATGTCATAAGTATCTGTATTCGTCATCAACGTGATCGGATATGAGATTGAGGTATATATATGAGGTATCACGTCTGTGCAGCGTGAAGATCTTGTTCTGTCTGAATTTCCCGTAAAATTCATCCACTTCACCCGCGGTCATCTTGATGTCTAATAAGCTCATCCTATTTGTAATGGAAACAGGTGTGCCGTCCTCAACTATAAGATAGTAAGTACTCACGAACGATTCATGATTGATCATTGAGTACTATGAGTGATTCATGATGATCATTCACCATCTTCAGACCCATCCATCTGCCATGCCGTGAAAAGTATGACTTGATAGTCGCGGTTCAATTGATTTAATTTCACCCACTCCCAGAGTGGATGTTTGTTACCAAGCTTGTATGCTTTCTGTGTCTCATCAATGATCAGATAACTCCCTTTTGGGGCATTCTGTATGTCCTTCCACCGTGTATTCATCTTGTCGGCTGTTTCATTAACCCGCCAGCTGAGAGCTACGACCTGTTTCTCCTGGGCTTCCAGATGCTTTCGTAATAAGGTGACGAGAGAGCTTTTCCCAGAATGAGGTGGGGCTTCTATGAGTATGGTGTTGTTGGAACTCAAACGGTTTATGATCTTCTGGCACGTCTCTAGACGCATGATGGTGAAAAAATCGGTGAGAGATACGCCTTCGTTGGTCCAGTCTTGATCCGACTCAGGAAATTCTAATAGACATATCAACATTCATCTGAGACAGGCCGCCATACTTAGTCCTGGTGGTTCGAATGAATTCGATTCTCGCGTATGTTTCTCGTGCGCTTGCAGGTTCCACCTTCCCTTTGTCCCTATGTCTAATTTCTTCCATTCTTTCTCCAGATCAAATCCTTCTTCATTTCTGAGCACAAAAGCGAATAATTCTTTGCCTGTCATCGTCGATGTGATCAACAATGAGCGCAATATGAGGATTGTGATCAACGAACCCTTTTTTTGTTGTAGATGCTGAATTGAGTCTTTTTTTATATATTTATATATATATTTATATATATATTTCACCGCGGCGGTTCGCCCTCCTCTCAGATAATCTCATTTATCTTTATAAACAATTCGAACACCAAATTGCAGAATGGGCTGCTGGAAATTGTTTGTGGATATTGGTAATATCTTAAAATCATGAAGCAGCCGCCCGCGGACACGGTTTCGGTGTTGGTACATGTACCATGTGTTCAATATGTAATCTGACGTGATCGCCGTACACTTGGGCCATTGATTGGGAGATGCTGACGCAATTGCGTTTGGAGTGTTTTTTTGGCAGATGATGGTGCGTATATCGACATTATTTGAAAGTTGCCCGTAACAACTGCAACAAATGGCCGCGAAGGGAACCTCCTTTCCTGGTATTACCCCAAGCTCGATTTCGTAACGCCAACACACGGTAGAAATACTCGTTTAGAACCGCGGATGTCGCGGTCCTTAAAGGCGAAGATAAAAGGGCCCTTCCCAGACTTCGCACATTGTGATTCCAGCACGTCCACAACCACCATGAGTCTTGTCAACAGCTTGTTCTCTCCTATAGATGATGATGAGGACAAGTTCTTTCAGGGCGAGTTGACGAGATACATCGACTCAGAAGTGACCGAGTTTTCTCCATACGCACAAAATGATGATACCCCGATCAACAGCTCACCTCTATATGAGCCGACCTCTTCGCCCCCAATGTCTTTTCAAGGCCACACAAACAAGAGAAAGAGGACGCGTCAAGGTGACGCGAGTGAAGAGGCAAGAGTTGGAATATTTCGCTTGTGCCAAGACTTGAGATACTACCAGAGGAAATCTTATAAGAACGAATCACGGTACTTGAGCCCAAACCCGGTGGTGATTGTGAGCATCTTTCATCTATAATGACACAAACACATGGGACAGGATAACACCGGACAGTTGACAGACCCAACAGTGGTTGAGGGGGTGGTAGAAGTGGAGCTTGTAGACATAAATGGCGAGAAGATGGGAGATGATGAGCTGACTTTGGTGACCGAAAGTCAGTTCTCAGTCGGTCGGCTGACAAGAATCTCTCAGCAAATGAAGATGAGTGTAAGTCTCTCATTTTATTTCTTCTCGCCTGACGTACATCTGATGGAGCCGTAGCAACGCATACCATCTCAAAATGTCTTATATTACTCGATTCATTAATTATTTATTTTCTTCCGTTGATGTGCTGAAGGTGACTGGGAGGGGCAGCGGTGAATTTCGGTTGAAATTTCGAGTACTCTTCGTGACGTCATCAGGAGGCACAGAAGAGGAGATCTTTTATTCTAATGTATTTAATGTGGGGGCCCATCTGCAAAAAAAGTTGAAGTTATTGTAACAAAATGTACATTAAAATGATGTTAAATACATGCATATGATTTTATGAGCCCGTGATCGAGATGATGACTCAGGAGAACTGAGAGAGTGCACTCTTCATACTTTGGACAATGGACAATGGGTCGGCATAGTAATACTTGTATTGAGGGTTTCCTGATTCATTGATTATCGTCGGGTCGACCTGTGAGGATCAAAAACGAATCAGAAGAATAATGGCTGACCTTTGAGTCGGCAGGATTGATAAATAATATTCTAGGGATATAACCACCATCTGGTTTATATTCTTCTCCTTGAGGCTCCTCATCGTCTTCGACATTGACCTACTTCTATAAGCTGTGGAGGAGTGGTCCTCTCCATACCATATTAAATTGTTGGCTTAATTCGGCGATTAAAGAGCTCTCCGCGAACTTTGGTCTGAGATTCTTGCAGGCGCCACACCAGCTCTTATGTATGATGAGCATGGTAGGTTTGCTCGTGTCCGCAACCGCATCGCTTAAAGACTTCCATTCTATGTCGTCACCCCATCCATGTGATATATCAGAGGCAAAGACTGTAAGGAGGGCGAGGAGAAGAACGGTGAACCTTTTCATGGTGATTTGTGTTGATGTCGTGTTTCAATTTTATTGAATGTAAGTACAGGTCACCATCGATATCCAACAATGATTTATCATTTAGAACACGGCTGATCCATCTGAAGTGATCTTCTTGGAGAATGAATATCGTTTGGGTCTTTATTGGTACTCGGGGGTTTTCGCAATGAAATTATCTAATCTCTGAGCAGCCGTCTCTCTCACTTTGTTCTTGAAGAATTGCGTGCCACACAGCAGCATCCCACGACCCCTTTTGCTTGCACTGCTCGAGATTAACATTGTAGATGGTCCAGTTCTGAAAGTTGCATGTGTCGATCTGACGGATTATGAGCCCATCTTTGATCTGAAATTCGCTATGGACGGGATTGTCTATGGGTCTTCCATCAAGAAGGTAAGTGACTCTATAATTGGCGGATCCCTTGTCTTCTGTGACTTCGCCAACCTGCAGATCTGTCACCAAAGGAAAATGAAAATCGAATCACCTTGTATTCTGGGACTGTAAGGCCATTCAAGGGCTGATTGTGACAGAACATCGCCCACATGGCGAAACCTTTCTTTCCTTTGATATCGAATCCGATGTCAGATAAATGATATTCAGGATGAAGACATGCCTCCATGTCTTTGATGCTCCTTCATCTGTCAGTACCACAGTTTTATCCTGATAAAGACTCACATCCTTGTGTACGCGTCAAAGAACCTCTCTATCACGTTGCTCATCTCGGTTGCTGTTGGAATGTTTGTCTTCTCGGAAGAACGGACAAATCAGTTTCCGGAAACGTCAACATGTCAATGTCAACCAAAATCTTCTTCTTGTCTCACAAGATTTGACAGGTCTGATGTAAAACTTGTGTTTTCAAGTTTCTCTCATTTTGTTTGTCCAACCAAACACACAGGTCTGGTCCAACTTTTGCTTTAACCACTATTTCCAATCCCAATGTTTGTGACAACACAATGCTTTTTGCTCATCAGAAAATCAGCATCTTCAATGCCAAAGGCTTTAACATTAGACAATCTGATTCTTTGTGTGTCAAAGCTGAACCACTCACAAATGAGGGCTGCAGAAATATTGGGTATCAATAAATCATACATCACACAAGCCAAACAACAGAAAATGGTTAGATTATGGCAACAGGAACAAAGACGACTTGCAAAAGAGTAAGTTTAAAATGTATAAGTGTTGTCTGATGTAAGGATCAGGTTGAGAAATGAGTCCAAAGCTTATCAGATTATGTTAGAATTATCATATAAAACTCCTGAGCTGTATATGCATGAGTTGCAATTGTATTTTTCAGCAGAGTGGAATGTGGAGGTCCATTCCAACAATCTGGCGTATGATAAAACATCTTGGCTTTGAAAGATAAGCTCTTCAGTACTTAGCTGCCAAAATATTCTCACTAACAGCAATGGCAAAGAGAACACTATATTTTGCTGAGATTGCCAGCTTTTTAACACATTGTATCTTCTTTGTTGATGAGACAGGACAAGATTACAAGATGTTCTAACGGAAACTTAGACTTAGACAAAAAGTAAGTTAATTAATGATGTGATTAGTGTACTGACAAATGCAGGGTCTTTACCCCTGTAAAAAAAGAAAATACACAAAGACAAAAAGGGCTAATGTGTTGTCATGCATTAGATTGAATGGTGAGTATATACAGCTTTTCCCTCTCAAATAATAAAAAATAGGTCTTGCATTATATCAAATCACAGAAGAGATGATAACAGGGGATATATTTTACCACTTTATGATACAGAAGGTACTCTCTTTCATTCCTGCAGGCATCTTTTCACCAATCATTATATGCCCTATTGGCTACTCTCTCTGCTGCAGAAATTTGTGTTGTCTTTCTCCCCCCCCCATATTCTCCAGACTTAAACCCCATAGAAATATCATATTCATAGGTAAAGGTTGCTGTAAAAAACATGCAGGTTTCAAATCAATTTGCTGATTTGGTGACAAAAATTGTGGTTGCATTTGAGGGAATCAAAGCCTAAGAGACACAATTGTGGTATTGCCAATGTGGATATTATTTTTGAATAAATAAAAATATTATTCCTCTTTTTTATGAGTAACATGACCAGTGATCTCAACTTCATCTGATGATGGAAAAGACGATGAGTTGGGAGCAGTAATTGAAGGAGTAGAGAGTGTGTGAGAAAGCTGACCTTGAAGAGCTAGAATCACAACTGCAGTAAGGGCCCCTATCATTGTGAGCATCAGATCATCCTAAGTGGTATCAGAATGTGTATAACTACTCAAAAAAAGAGATTGAGACTGATTGATATCTATGTTTCAAAGATGCTTGAGATCAACATCTTTTGCTAAAGCAATCAGCTTGGTTTTAAGAAAAGGCTGATCTCACCTCTTCCAGTCTTTGCTCTTGTCTGTTGAGCAATAACTCCAGCAAATCTCAGAGCATCTATCTTATGTTCTGCCCACCAGGGATCAAATTGTTCATCAGTAGCGTACTTATGGCTGGGACCAAAGACATCCATTCTGAATTTCACGTAACATTTTGTGGCTTGTGCCTTCACCTTAGAGCTGATGTCATCAGTCCCTATATCAGATTAGTTCACCTGTCATCAGCATATTACCTGATATGGGTGATGCTGCTGGTTTAGGAGAAAGAAACAATCCACTGCTCTCTAAAAGAGGTCAGTATTTATATAAAATCAGTAGTGTACTTATAGCTGGGACCAAAGACATCTCATTCTGAATTTCATATAATATTTTGTGGCTGTGAGTTGGATGATCACACTGCAGATCAACACAAATGACCTTTGAACAATGGTGACTGGCCCTCAGTTTATGGCAAATGGTACATTTTGGTGGTCATCTACAACCAATGATGCCATGATCACTAAAGAAATCGAATTTCTAAAAGATAAGACATAGATTTTATATATAAAAGTAGTTATATTGAGTGTATTCTCTATTTCACAATTTTTGCAACTCTGAAACTAAGCACTAATCTGACAGATACAGTAGAAAACTTGTGTGCTTGACGGGATTTTTTGTAAGGTGATTCAAGTGAATCATTACTGCTCTATTTGATTGCTGCTTCAGCCATGTTTTGAGAGGCATGAAGATGTTCTAATGTAGTATTAATATTTTGTTCAGTAATACTTACCAAGTTGTGCTTTGCTGATGAGATGACCACAAAATCCATATGTTGCAATGGCCTCAGGATCAATTGTCTTATTGCATTTTAAGCATTGCAATCCGCTCATTGCCTTGTTTGGATCTGACCACAGCTTTGTCAAACAAGTCCTCTAAAACAGTTTAATGAATCTTCAACAAAATTAGAGCAAATATTATAGGATTTATTGACAGAATCTACACAAATCCCTTTCTGTCTTAGTTTAAGTCTATTAGGCAATTCACCAGCTAATAAAGCTGTCACAGGATCAGATATTGATGGGGTTTTGCCTTCAGCCCCCTCCCTTCCCTCTAGTACTTTGCCCCCATCTATAAAACAGCCTGATTCTCATGTGAATCACAATCACATATGTTAAAACACATTGAACCTTCAAACAATGATGATTGACTCTTAATTTGTGGCTATTGGTACCGTATACAGCGCTCAGAGTTGTCCACCAATGCCAAGATGTTTATGCACATGTTTGTGCATCTCATTGTCAGCAATCAAGACGCTGATTATCACATCAAGTACAGTACTGTATGCTCAATAGTGGGCTGATCGACGCCAAAGTCTATTCAGCATCACCACCACGCTCTCATCATTCAATTTCAAGTGTTGAGATACTGCTACGGATCAGTCTGCTGTTTTGTATGGGTGGTACCTGATGGTTTAAGAACTTTGTCCAACTCTTCATCTAATCGGGTACAGATCATAGCCGCAACTAGAGATCCTGCTGATGTCCCCGATATCACCTGTATTTATTCATCCTCAATCTACAATGAAAATATTCATGGAAATTTGGAATAAGATTACACTTCATGCCAAAGAAAAATATGGTCATTGGCTTCTCCCTTTGGCAGATGAAATGCACTCATACCACTCAAC